>JAVSBS010018570.1:0-26297 GCA_033124195.1 Coracias cyanogaster | reverse complement strand
ACCCAATTAACCCTGTCCTGTCCGAACCAGGACATTATCCACCCCTTATTCTATACCATGTACGTCACGCCCTGTAGTGATGTCTCTAATTAAAATCATCTGAAACTCATGTACAGGTGTGTATCTGTGTGTATGTGCATACATCTGTATTATGCCTAAAACCATACACATCTCTATGTAAACACCAAGTATAATTTAAAATAATTTTGCTTAATTAAAATACTATTCAGACTAAACAAACATCTTACTTCTTGCTACAGGAGCAAATGCTTTTTCTTTCTTTGTGTTTGTGAGTTGGAATTAAGTACAATATCTCAAATCAGCTGCACTGCAAATACCCAGATTATATGATCTATAGAAACCATCATCAGCTGCTGAAAAATCGAATACCATGACACAGGGAAAAAAGAACAGCATTGCCATGCTATGGTAAAAGGAAGCAGTGATGTTAATAATACAGCTCCATGATGCAAACTGAATGATTTCAGGCAAAGTAAATTTAAACAAACAAGCAAGCAAACAACCAACCCAAGATCAAAATTATCATTCTGGATCAGGTTTTTGTTACAAGGCATGTCAGAAGCCATGTGAGATGGAGCATAAAAAATTGAGACTTATTTTGGAATGCTGTCAAAAGCAAACATGAAAATCTATTCAAAGGCAAACATATCTGTTCACTGTAATGTGTTGTAATACTGGCTATTCATTTTTTGTTCAAGGTCAACAGTCCTAAAATAAAACTTGAAACTCTCAGTACAGATTTCTTTGCCCACATACACACAAATAACTTTAAATATATATGTTGTACTTATCCAAGCATTTTCCCATGCATATTTTCATTCTTTAAACACTACTGTTTAATCAATAAAGTTTTTGAGTGTGATGAATCTGCGTGATAAATAGAAGTTTGCAAAACAAGGGAAAATTCTGTAGCAAAACTATCCACTTTTCCAGTGAAAAAGATAAATAATGAGATAAGGACTTTCAGCAACCTCTAACAATAAGTACCTGTGGTGCAAATATTAATGAACAATGAATAGTAACATTTTTAGGACAATTGGGTGAAACCGCTAAATTGTACCCACAGATACTTTTTGCCTTTCTTTAGGATAATACAGGCTTTTCAATATCTTCTTATTGTGTGGAAGAGATTTATAGTTTGTCTTGTGCTTTGAAGTTCCAAAAGAAGACACAAAGCAAAACAAGCTCAAAATTCAAAGAAAAAGGATAGCATGTTTTCCCTACTGTATCAAGAAAGGATGAATAACTGTTGTGTACGTAATATGCAGAGACATCTTAGTATAACAAGATACAGCTTAACTCCTAGAGTCCTTGTTATTTAATCCATTTAGTTCTGCCCAGGGATCACATGAATTTATGGAAACCCCCCGCTACCCTCTTTGTTGACTTCCATCCCTGCTGGGAGATCCCCATCTGCTGGGAAGTGAAACTCTGTCCTGAACTTTACCTCATTTAACAGAGTGGCACATGTAAATCCAACTTCTTCATTTATTACTTTGACAGAGCAGATGGCAATGGGCATTTAAAAGACTGTGATGTTGCTTAAAACCAGCTATATTTGTAGAAATAATAGTTTTAGCTGCTTGGATTCTAGTGCCTGATTTTCAGGAAAAGAGTCTGACACAGGCAATTAAATTTTTGAGCCATCAGTACTTAGTGATGCATCATAATTTAGCTGTTTTCAGAAAATCATATTGTGACCAGATAATCATTCATTAAGACAGAAAATACTTTTTTAATGGAAATTTGAGACTTGTGTTTGGTGGCTGATATGAGTTACTAGTTTTCTAATAGCCTTAATCACTGGAGTATTTCTTTACTTGTTCATTTAAGCCCATTAATGAAAACGTATGATGTTAAGTCTAATATCTACTAACCCCTGATGACTGTTTTGACTTCCAGCATTGTCCTATAAATAACTGTGAATGACATGCACTGAAAATCAAAGAGTATTATTTCACTGTGATTAAAGAGAACTGGTTCACCGAAGACTTCCTTTTCATCCAGTAAGACCACAGAGAAATTCATTGTTAGCTTGAGTCAGATGTAATGTACTTCAAAATGTCTTGTCCTTAAAAATCTTATCCTAAATGCATAATGCAGGTTTTAAAAATAACGTGAAACTCAACCTTAGCCACTGACTTTGCTTATAGAAGACATGTAATGGGATAGGAAACATCAAGCACAATCACAGCATCCTGGGCTTGAAGACTATAAATACTATAAATTGCTTGTCCTCAAGATTCAGTCTAATGGTTTGTTCATTTATCTGTTTGTTTGTATTCAATGACATCTGAAAGGATCTTTAGCCCTGAAGAAGGAAAGTAAACCTTACATAACCATTGCTGACTGTGCTTTTCTAACTCAAAATATCAGCTAACTTGATGCTCTGTAAAATTCAAAGGCCATGTGTTTATCTGATACAAATGGGATCTTTGGTTTTGTTCATCTTGGCCATGAACGTTCTGATCATATTATAAGTGTTATGGCCAAAGGACACTGGTTGTTGGCATGACATTTGTGCTCTGTCATGCAGTCATGTCATCTTGTATGGCAGCTTCAGGGTGAGACATCACATGAAGTGAACAATCTGTGTCCTTTGCTGTAAATTAAACAAATACCTTTAATATGCACTTCCTTAGTTTTAAGTCAGGTGTTTTAAGGTATTTCAATCTTGTGCATATGCATATGCCCTAATGTCAGATACTGTGTTTCATAACTGGTTTTTGCCTTTCTGATGATACATAACACTGTTTAGGAACAAGGATGTCTGTCCCTGAAGGGCTTGTATTATCAACTGCATAAGCCTCCTCTGCAACTACACTGATCAGACTTCCGTGGTACAAGATCCTGCTTTTATTGATCATCTGAAGAACATTATACCAGGAGGGGTTTTTCTTTCAGTGTAATTTCCTTTAATATGCATTGTACTATATTTAAAACACTAGTTCATATATTGGAACTTCATTGAGCTTTAATATCACGCTGATGTTCATTGATTTTTAGTTCCAGATAATTCTTGAGTTAAAATTTGCAACCTCAGTTGCCATCTTCTGCATGAAAAGCCCCAGAGAGCTAATCCTAGTAGCAAATTCCTTTGCAACAATTTCTTGCAGTATGAGATTCAGAGAAATGATGCACCAGACAAAAAGCCAGAGAGCCTCTGTTATTATCTAATAAATCCCGCCAGGAAAATTTAAGGAAAGTTGGAGTCAGGCTATTCCTGCTTTGACAATAACCTCAGGGACACACCTCACCCTTTTCTAGGCACCTCCAATGGAAATGGCAACAGTGATCTTCTCCTGCCCCACAGCTGCTGTCTATAAAAGTGATAGGAAATCAGCGGATAATTAGTGGGTATGTATAACGTAATCCGCTTGAGAAACTGGGCTTTGCTGGGAGGCAGTTTAGGTAGTATGAGGAGCTGAGCGGCCTGGGGAAAGACATCCAGGTCCCATAGGTGCAAGATGCACTGGCATTTATGTACAAAGAGCTGTCGCTTGTACAATCTGACTGTGGTTGGTTTATGAGAAAATAAAAATTCTTGACCTTTCTTGTGTTTGAGAGCTTACATACTGAACTTTAGTATGGGAAGTGTTATTACTCGGTATGAAGAGAAATGGTGGAATCAGGGCCTTAATTTTTTTCCTAAATTGTCTAGGATTAGCATTCTTTCCTTCTTTGTAATTAAAACAAATGTAAGAACTGCAGCATGTATTATTTACATAAAGAGAGAACTGTAATCACTAATGAAGGCTAACACCGCTTGGAATTTAAAGAAAAAAGAAAAGAAAATCCCCAATGCAATTGCACAAGGATTTTTAAAACCCCCGATGTCGGTAAGCCAGCCGCTTCCTTTTCTCAATGGTTGTGTGCAGGCAGTTTATGGTATGTCGGTAATTCTGACCTTTGTTTAACTGCATGGCTGTGTGTCAATAAAATGAGAAGTCTTAACAAGTAAAGCAATCACTCTGTGTACGGCTAGTTAAAATTCATGGCTAGCAGGGAACAGATTGCCACAGGAAAGCCTTCAGCCTGTTCATCTACTGGTACCACACCACCAGCAGGGCTCCTTTTATTCAAGCTTCTCCCCGTGGTTGCCTCCAATTCTTTTGCAAATCTTCCTCTTCCCTCACAAATTTATAGCCCATTGATGACTTTCTATGGGTGGCTTGAAACATCTGGATAGCAATCCTTCAGTTCATGTCCTGCACCCTCCTGTTAAACAATGGCACACAGGCTGTGGGCAGCACCACCATGAAACCCAGAAGGAAGAATGGAGCTGGTTAACATGTATATTCATTACCCAAGCTCAGTTAGGGGGTGATCGAAGGTGGAGGAGCTCAGGGCCTTGCTTTGTCAACCTCCGGAAAAAAAGTTACCATTGTCATATCATGTTTCATTAGACTAATTCAGTTTAGGCGATACTAATTTCCTCCTGGACATTAGGCATGTCACTGCCAGCTGCCACTTTTACATGAGATTTTGCAGTATATTTGGGTTGAGCTGGTTGAACTCACTCAGGCCATTGGCATGGCAGGGGGTAACATCTCAAAAGAGCACACACAATTAATTTACAGGAGTTTTAAATTTAAATTAATTTCATGGATTTTAACAGAGAGGGCAACTTCTCCCCAGAGTTTTAGAAGTTAGATAGCTGGGATAAAGCTCCTTATCGAACTCCAAATGTAAATATTTTATAACAAACTTCTGTATTTCTAGGGATTTATCTGAAAAGCTATGTCTTTTAGTAGAGACTTTTTTGCTTCAGAATGACCAGGCAATGTCAGAGAAGGAATAGTGGAAGGAACCTTTTCCTACTTTTGTCTAGACAGCATAATCATGCTAGGAGACTAAATTAGGAGATTTACAGTTGCAATAAATATTCTTTGTTTTTTTTCTGTTTTTTTTCCACTTACATATGGATATGTGAGAGTGTTTAGTGGTGGGCAAAGGAAGATGTAGCATATTATTCCCTTGTATTTGTGTTATTCAGTGCATAACAGTGTTCCTAAATGACACATATTAAGTCAGAGTTATTTTACTGAGACCTGTTGGACCAGACTGCTGTTTGTTTTACTTTCTCCTTGCTGTACCAGCCAAGTGCTGCATATTATGTTCCTCACTGCAAATTGGGAATGCAGGAGGTATCACAACTTACAGATCTTGGAAAATTCTGGGCAAAATTTTACTCCAGATCTAGACTAATACTTCCATTTTCATGTGGCAAAATTAGGTAATTAAACTGTATAAATTACTTTGGTTTTATTGTCATTATGTTCTATCATACAGCTGCTATATTAATTTTTTGAAATTTTGGTCAGAGAGAGAGAATTGAACATTTTTTTGAAACTGAACGGTGTTGAGTAGCTTCTCAAAACATGCTCATGCAGATGGGTTCTCTGACAACTCTGCCAAAACAAAGAGTAACAGCAACATCTCTCACTGTAACTTGAATTGTATCATCCCTCGCTAAAATTTCTTTCAGGCTTAATAACACATCTACAACAGGGTAATTTGCTTTGTGCTGCTCTTCTGGGACAGTAGAACTGTGACCTCAAAGGATGCACCAAGTGGCAAAGCAATGGCAGGATGACATACCAATCTATTATTACCTGCAGAACAGTAAATATGTCAGGCAGATGAGGCTGATTCCCAGTTGGTATTGATGGGACATGAACTTGTGAGATAGATAACATACAAACATGCCTGACCTGTTAAGCTGTACGTGTTTTTCTTCAGCGTGTACTGAAGAACAGTGACAGCTATTAGTCTATTTTTATAGACTCAGGACTACTAGCAGGTGCTATAAGTCTCTCCAGAGAGCCTTGGTACAAAAATGATTAACTGACTGAGACAGGAGCTTGAGCACACACACAGAATTACCATGTGTCTTTGAAGGGAAGATTGTGTATGTAATATTAGTTGGGATACGGAGTTGCCTCAGTATCAAGTACTCAGAGCAAATCATTAAGACTCAGTCTACAGTGCAGAAAAATGCTTTTCTTTAGGAAAGAATAATCAGTTTACAGTCATTCTCAGAATAGATAAACTTGCTAAATCTACTGAGAAATTTGTTTGTCTGTCTTTAAAGAAAATATGCGTACACAAATGTTAAGCCATGCATGACTTATTGGAGAGTAGGATGAGCTAATTTGAACAAAATATAAGTCATATTTAAGAACATGACAGAAATCCTGACTTTTAAAAATTATTTTTGTAGGAATGTGTTTTCACACTCCAATATTGTCATTATTTTGTCAAAAAACCCATGTCAGGCATTTAAATTAGAATAATAAGTATCAGTTCTCAGCCAAAAGAACTAGTGTAAAAAACTTACCAGCAGTATATTTATAGTGCTGATGAATAAAAAATAGTTTTCAAGGTGATTAATTTGTTTAGTAGCAGCTATAAATTACACATGAATGGATCCATCTCTGAAGAGAAAGCAAAGGTGTTATGTTTTAGTCCCTTATGGAAATCCTTCAGTAAAATCCTTCAGGATATGTCGTATTTCATTGATTGGCATCTGTCTACCCTTAAAACAAAGGGAAAAACAAAAGGAAAAACAAAGGGAAAGAATTCCCTGTGGCATATCCCCTGAGGACTGGGGAATTTCTTTCTTTTATCTATTGTGGGTGTAAACACTACATCTCACCCTTCCAAGCTAAAGCTTTTGCTCCTGGAATTAGAGATACTTTGCGCTTCTTGTCACATCCCAGCTCTCTGTGAAGAGAGGTCCTCTAAGGAGCTTCTGCTTATCTTATTTTACTTTGAAACCTGTTCAAAGGAAAGAAGAAAGATCCCACTTAGCCTAGTTAGCCTGAGACTAGATCATTTGGTTTGCTTATGGAAATGCTTCCCTTTAAAGATAAGAACCCTTAGAATGTATCAGATAATTTGAGTTAAACTTTTGGGTTGTATGTCTTACTGTTGGTCTAAGTACTTTCCTGACTGTCTGCTCTAGCATGTAAGCACATCACTCAGTTTTGTCATTATAGCATCCCAGTGAGATAAGAAGATGTCTTTATTTTGTGCCTGGGGAACTGAATCAGAGGGTAGGTGAAGAATCTCGCCTGAAGTCAAATGGAAACTCTGTGGGAAGCTCTGTGGTTGATCCAGGGTACTAAAACTAGGTCTGGTGGCCCAGAGCAGTGCTGTCTCCACAAAAACAACATTTTTTTTTACATTTGTCAGCTGTGCTAACAACCAGTAAATACTTTTTGTTGAGAATCATGTCCAAATCATGCACAGACCTGAATCAGCAGCCATGCTGATAAGGTAGAGGTACAGCATTTTAAGATACTACACACACCATGTTCAGGCACATATCTGTAAGATGCTGAGTGCTGTGCATTCTTTAATGATGTGACTATATATTAAGGATGTAGCCTTATGAATAATTTTTTGTAGCTTCCAAGGCAAAATAAGGAATATATTCCTTTAAATTCAGATTAAAAGAAAAAGTGAATATGTTTTATCATATTTTTGAGATAAGAATATGTAATGATTTACCATGATTTAGCTCATTCAGCTACCTTGAATTGTAATACTATGATGATTTTATCACTGAATTTGCACTATTGTAATACAGCTATTCTGGGACCAAAGTGAAAGCAGTGAACAGGAGCAGGATACAGAGTGATGACCCTCTGTACTCCCAATAGACTGCAATAACATGATTCTGGACTAACTTTTCCTATATGCCCACCAAGAGCTAGGGAGAGCTAGGATTGATTCTTCAATGGTGCAGATTTTTTTTTTTCAGTTTAAATAGGACTTGGATATTGCAATTGATGAGTTCAGTTAAGAGAAGGTATCTGAAGCAAGTTCTTTGTTTCCCTGTCTGCTGCAGTTACCAGTAACAATGAGAAAGGGAATGACAGGATATGAACTGAGCTAGGTTACAGCCCAGTAACATCTAGTGCAGAAGCTTGTCCTTGTTCTGTTGTCTGTGTGAGTGACATGGAGAGGGAGAACGCACTGTCTGTGTGCTCTCCTGGGCTGCAGCTGGGGAGTCTCTATACCTAATGACTGTGGCTACTGATGATGCCTGTGCTTGTCACGCTACTCACACCAAGGGTCTGTATGGTGGAATACAGGAAGTGCTACTCAAATGTGCAGGCACTCCCACTAAATTGTCATGACATTGGAGGAAAAACTTAGAAGGAAAATGAAGTACTGGCATTTCTGTTCCAGCCTAGGGAAAGATTTGAAATGCCATAATCAGAAATGGTTGTAGAATTA
The DNA here is from genome assembly GCA_033124195.1 of Coracias cyanogaster. NCBI lineage: Eukaryota > Metazoa > Chordata > Aves > Coraciiformes > Coraciidae > Coracias > Coracias cyanogaster. Next base: position 18,029 of record JAVSBS010018570.1, on the reverse strand, counting down.
GATAGGTGTAACCTAAGTGTAGGGCTACTGGCTGAAGCGTGCCTCTACTTATATCTATAGGCACTCATATGCACTTTTATATGAGACTGCATATATATGTATATCTATATACATATAGATATGTATATATATATGCGTGTGTTCAACTGTATTTTTTTATTGAACTGTTCTTTCACACTTAGAAAAACAAATGTCAAAGTGACAAAAGATCATATTTTCCTATGCTGGCTTTGGAGTCTTACTTAATTGGGTAGTTAAAGTTATTTCAAGTGTAAATATAGTATCATAAACCATCTTCTCACACTGTTTATTTTCCTGTCACAAGCACTTTGTTTCTTTGTGCTAGTAGATGTTCCACTTTTTTAACATCCACCTTGTTGCAATCATTAGCTCTTAGACTGACAATGACAAGAGCATTGTAAATATTTTGTTTAATGAAAGATTACTTTCCTAGGCTATTTGTCTAATATTAGACACTGGACTGAGTAGTAAAGTTATCTTGTCTCTGTCCTTGCCTGACTGCCTGGTAAATTTATTGATTTTAGGATTTCAGTGTCTCGTGTCTTATGCCTCCTGTCTAATGGCTCTGGTGCATTTCCACTGTCTTTCTGCCACAGTTAGGTGACACAAGCGGAATTTCCTAACACTAGTCTTGACATGGCCTTGTAAGCAACAGAGACACACAACACGCAAAGCAGAGATGTTATAATGATCCCTCAGTGGGCTTTAACTTTTGATACTGCTATACTTTCCTCCACAGTCTCAGATACTCCAAAGTACTGCTGGCTTTAGGTAGTCTGTGGTTGCATTATCATCTCAACACTTTCCAGGTAAATGAACTTACCCATTTCGAACAGTGAATACTTGTGACTGATGATACATAAGATTTAACAAAATAAAATTTGAGTACAACAGCAAGACACTGAAACAGTTCTGTGTACCTTCAGGACTCAGTTCTGAATTATAGCATTTTTTCGGGTTCATATACAAGAGTGATTATTTACGGAAGTAACTCTGTTCTGACTGCCTGATTTTTGTCAGTGTGCAGAAATTTACAGTGATTTACAGTGATGTCAGTGAATGCAGAAGAATCTTATAATCTCTAAATATGGAACATTTTTGTCAGGCTTCAAGTTTTTAAAACTACATTTACTAATTTCACCCCCTACATTTCTGCTATCAAAATACACACTGGACTGTGTTTTCTATATTGACATGGTAAGTTAGACCTGAAAGTACAATTAAAATATCCAATTTTAAAACACTGGTTAAGGATCAGATTCAGCAAATACAGTAGGAAACATAATCTGGAGGTAATACTCAGAATGATATAACTCTGCAGAGACAATTCTGAGTAGATTTGTTTAGCCTATTTTGTGCCTGCAAACTTTGCATATAGATTAAAAATTCTGGGAATTTGGAAGGGAAGAGTTAAAAGGGACACTTACCTAGTACAAAAGCAAAATAGCATGAGAATTCCTCCTGTGCAGCCATGAGGTACCAGAACCTGTCGTGCAATAGTGATTTATTGTGGGAAAGAATAAGAAAGATTGTGTGTATAAATCAGAGTGTTAGCTGAGTTGTGGCTCAGCTTCAAAGCCTTCACATTTCCTTCCCTCTACTTTTCACTCTATTCTACAGCTTCTTTTCCCAGTGAAAACTGCCTTTCTCCTTCATCTACGCAGTACTAAAGGTCTGCCTTCTTAGGTACTTTAAACACCCATGATTATAGCAGGGGTTTTGACCTTTTGCTTTAGGTTCTATGTTACTATTGATGTCCTGCTTGGGACATTATAGATACTCTGCTGCACTGGGCTGAGAAATCTTGAAATTATTTCAGAGGGCAGACTTCCTTGCTCTGAAACAACCAAAGGTCATATGGTAGGGTAGCCATTTAAAAAAAAACCACCCAAAACAAAACAAAAAATCTTAAAAATGAAGCAAAAGAAATAACGTGTCTTCATGGAGTGCCTGATGCCCGGCTGTCTTTGCCTCTGCAGATGGACTTGGCAGAATGCCTGAGCAATAATTACCAAAAAGATTCTTCTAGCTTTTCTTAAGTTAAATGAACCAACTACTGAAAAAAAATTGTTCACTTGTTATAGAACAACATCAGAATATTAAAGTGGGTAATATCACAATAAACAAATACAGACTTTTTTTTTCTTTACTTCTTATTAGACTTCAGTGTCTTCAAGGTTAGCCTAGGGGTGGCTTTCTTGATGGGAGGAGGAAGCATGTCTGAGAAAGACTGAAGGCCCTCAGGAGGTGGGAGAGTATTTTCTGTCTTTTACCAGTGATTTTTAGCAAGGGACAAACTAATGAATGTGTAAGAATGCAACCATGACAACAGTGAAGGAAGAAAAAGCCTCATTACCCACAAAATTGCTGAAATTACGGTTCTTATAGGTTTCCACTGAAGAGATGTTGTTTTCCCTAGACTGAGCTTCTGTTATTTGTCCAGACTGTGGACTTTTTATAACCTTTGTTCAGTTTTCATCTCTTTAATAAATACCCAAACAGCTATGCCCATCTCAAAACTCAAAGATGTGATTGCAAGTCATAGAAACCTATTAATGAAAACTTGAGTTGTGTAGTTGCTAAGCCTGGGTTTTGGCAGCATCTGCAATATTCTCTCAGGAGTGCCAACATGGAAACCATTCTAATGTTGGTCCACCTTTATTACTCATAAAACTAGCTTGTTTAGAACTGTTTCTTGTAAGCTTGTGTGAATTGTGATGTCATCTTTGAGTTGCAGTGTAGGTAAGTACTTTGCCACAGGTTCTGCCTGTTCACTTACCACTTCCCCTTGGTATGTATGTGAAGCCCAACACTGAACATAGACTCCAAAGTTGTGGAAATAGTCTGTGACTTAGGGGCCTAAATTCCTTATATGCAGAAGGAACCATAACTTTTCACTTGCTTTTGCAAGGTAGAGGGCAGTTATGGGTAGATGATCTTGTATCTGTGCACTTTTACATTTAGTCAAATCTTTTGCAGAGCAGTTGCTATTTTAGCCTGCTAGAGAGGAACGCATGGCATGGTCTTGCTAAAAACACTAATTTTGCATATCCTATTTTGTTCCTCTGCCATCATAGAATAGATTGAGTTCAGTGATACGGTTTGTAACCAGGGACAAAATCATAGCAGTATTGAAGGGATTCTGGACCACGGAAGTGAAATGACATGTTCAAAAACACAACCAGAAAGGAGCTATGGATGGAACAGAAAAGAGAAGGTTGTTTAGGAACTTTGTTTGCCCTTTATCACTTGTAGGAAATTTTGTGAGAAGACACAGGAGAGAAAATGTTTTCTGCCTTTTTTTTTTTTCTTACCTATTTGTCCTTCCTCTCTATCTCCAGCCTCTCTCCATATTCTCATTCAGCTGCACTGGTGGTATCAGACTTTGATATGCCTTGATCCCATTCTTGTCTAGTAATTCTCAGGCTGCCTGTGTGCTACATTTGCAAGCCAAATTAAGCATGCCAGTTTCCAGTTCATAATTCAAAACCTTACATAAAACTCAGTGTAACAGTGATTGCTGTAGTAAACCACTGGTCAGGTCTCTACAGGCTAACGCATTGTTATTTATCATTAGGCTTTGTTTACTATACTCATTTGTACTATAAAAATCCTATAGTTCAGGTAAGACATTTAGCTCATTGCTGGTCAGTTCAGTACCTTCATGTCCTTCCTGGAAATGGTTGCCAAAAGGAAAGGTTAAGAGTTGCACAGTAATAAGGTCATAAGACAGCGGACAGCAATACAAGGTGAGGGAGAACAATAGCAAGGACAGCTGAGAGAGTTGAAATACTAAAAGTTTGCTTGAGAGAATAACATCAGTGGCAATGACATCAAAAGGAAGTGGGAACAGTTATGAGAAGAGAAAAGCAGATCATTAGAAGAAAAAGGAAATGCTGGGCATAGAAAAAATCCAGGATTGTGTTCAGTTAAACCTATATTACACATCTAGTCGAGATACCTCTTCACAGGTTAAAAAGAACAGAAAAATTGGTTGGATAACTATATTAAGAGCTGACATTTTGAAATAATGTTAAAATAAAAAAATAAGAAGAAGAATGCAGAAAAACTCTTGTATTGTTTGTTTGCCTTATAGATTCTGAATTATGGAGATCTGACAGATCTCAAATGGAATAGTACCACTGTTATGTTACCACAGGCCTGAACTGAGGATGTGATTGCATAATACAGATAATCTAATATTGTGAACTACATTAAAGATATCTTGGGATAGGCATTTAAGGAGAAGTTTGTGTAATAACATTTGCCACTGTATTCTGTAATATTAAAGAAGAGGCATATTTTGAATTATTAAGCTATAGTTCTCTCTTGAGATGCAAGTCATCTGAAGTTTCAGTTCAAATAAATCTTCAAAATCTCTAAGGGCTTCTCTCTTCCTCCTGTACTCCTCCCAATTCAATTGCATTCTTGATTACCCTCCAAAATCTATTCATTTATGCTGATTGTTAAATATCCTCTCCCCATTTCCACTAACTACATCATTATCAGCTTTACCGCAGCAGGACCATTTATCCTGTCCTTTACTGTGCTCTCGTATTACCATCCCTCCTATCCTCTGACCACTGACCTTCACCTTCTCCACTGACTTTGCTGTCTTTTCTGCTGTTAAAAGCTCCTTCCCAGTTTATTGCTACCTCATCTAATTTTGACTGCATTTTACTAAACCTCTTCTTGGTGTCAGGTCATGAATAGTGAACCTAAAGATTTCATGTCAATGAATCTTCAAAAGTTCTTTAGTCCTTCTAAAGTGTATTTTGTGGCCATGATATGGCTTGGCAACAGTGAGAGAGGTTGGTTTTTTTTTTAATTTTGTACACTATCTTGATAGAATTTGGAATAGAAAATGTTAAGAGGGGAAAAGTCACAGGAAAGTGTGATGACTTTCCTAGAGGTAAAGAACTGAAAGCAGAAGGATTTATGTTTAACTGAACATATTTTTATTATTTTATCTTCTTTTATTTTTCTGGTTTTTTTATTTTTCATGTCCTTTTATTTTTCCCACACATTTTTCTTCCCTGCCATAGAAAATATGAATGAAGTGATGTACCACCATTTGGTAGGTTATAAGGCTGGGAATCCAGATCTTCTCAGATTGCAAGTACATTGAGCTACTCCCAGAACTGAATGACAGAGTTTTTCCTACCTTACATTTTAGGAGATCTCTGTGGGATGCAGTGATCAACTTTCTCTTCCAAATAACTGTCTGAAGCTTTAAGCATTCTTGAAAATTTAAGGATGGTTTTCTTTAGGAATGAAATGTAGAACAGATGTTTCGGTTTTTCTGCTTCCTTTTCTCTGTCTCCAGACATAAAATGGAAGCAACTGAAATCTCTTTACAGACAAGACATCAGAATCACCATGAACCCCAAAACTAGCAGGTTGTGCAACAAGCTGGAATGACCAGAGTGCTGCCTCCCCCTAGCTCTCAGGGTTGGAACAAGGAGCTGGATGGTGCAGGAAAGCATGGGAAGCAGTTGTGCTCACCCTCAGAATAAGAATAGAAAAGAAAGTGCTTTTCTCAACCCTGTCACCTCAATAGGATATGGGAACAGTTTTGCTTTATATTTTTAGGCTCTTACCAGTGCTGGAGAGTCTCTTTGCTCCCTGGTTCTGATTAAATCAAGAAGGCAGGCAAAGGTCGCCAGTTTTCTGAACTGTATCATGCCAAGAGGGCAAGCCTCTTAGGTGAAAAAAAGAAGATTGAAAGTGAACAGGTGAAAATAATCAAGATTTAAATCCTCTCTTAATGTGGTAAATTCTGTGGGTCAAGCTAGCGCAGCACTGAAATGGGCAGGCATGGAAGCTCACATTTCCCTGGGGTGTGACTAATGCAACTCTAAAACAACACACATAATCCCAGAGTATTAAAGCACTCATAAAAGAACACTCCTTTAAGTATATTAATATTGTGTGAAGTGTGTGTCTGCTTTATGGGATGTTGTTTCTTACTCAGACTGCCTCAGAGTGGAATATCCTGGTGCTAATGTGGCTCTTTCTTTTTCTCTGTTTTGCTTACTGGTGTTAGTGGATTATCCCCTAGCATTTCTAGATACATGGGAGAATATTTTTTTCATCTGTTTTTTTCCTTGTCAGTAATGGAAAAGGCCATCGGAGTGATCCTTATTTACAGTTATTTAAGTGCTTACACTTCAGCAAGGTACTGCACAATAATAAAGTTTGTGACAGGAACTTATGGTATTTTTCTGTCTCTAGATAGGTAGACACTGTTTAATTGCCCTGATATTTCACAACATCTTATAATTACTAGCCAGATTTGCTTCTGACCCATGCACTGATGTTCCAGGTTTTCCTTTCAGGTACACTAGAGTGGTGCCTTTGAATTAAACAGAATTGGCAGTGTGTGCGTTAAATACAAACAGCAGTCCTTTATGTTTGAACTAAGGGAGAGAGCAGAGGTTGGTGGGAATTTTGTGTATCAAGAAAAAAAAAAAGCAATAAAGACTAGCCTCGCTGTATAAAATTCCACTTAAAAAAAAAAACCCTCAGAAAGTGAGTAGTTTGTTACAATCAAGAGGAAAGTCAACAGAGACTCTTGAACTTTTCCTGTTTTTGTTGTGTCTAATGTCCAGCAATTGGTTGAGACTAATAGCCAGTTTCTCAGGGTTACATTAATACTTCAAAGAATTTCACCAAACCACAACTGAAAAATGGTTTTTCCTTTTGAAAATGTTGATGGCAAGTTTGATTAAAACCTTTTATTCCTCATAAACAACTTCTGCAGTTAAATAAAACTTTTATTTTGGACTTGTTTAATTTATTAAAGTTTCATCTCATCCATTTGCTTAGTGAAACTATATTTACAAAGGTTTGATAGAAAAGGGAGTCTGAGATGCTTAAGTGCAAATAAATATCTGTAGCATAAAAAAAAATGTAAGATATTTTAATCTATTTAAGAACAAGGTTTTGAGATGAATATTTACAAGATTTTTAAAAAAAGATAGGATCCTTCTGTCTCAATCTGTAACATTTCTCTGGAACTACTGGAGCTGGAGATTATTCTTACATAACATATGAAAAATGATCTACTACTTCTATCATGATGTCTTCTCTGGGGAAGACTGGGATTTTTAGCCCTACCTCCAGACTTGCCTATTCATACTCTAACTCCGAACTGCCTTAATATATTAATATGAGACTCCAGTACTCATCAAAGCATTAAATTCTGTCTTCAGAGAGATTTTTAGCAGCCGAAATGTGAACTGTGATAGAAATGATTTTTAAAAATGCTTATAAAATTGAATACCACAGTACTAAATCATTATATTTCTTATAATTTGCACTATTCCAAAAGCTCAAGGAGAAAGAGAACCACCTGATCATCTCAGCAGAGAAGAGTTTGTCTCTCATAGTTTATCTCTGTACCAGCAGATTTCATGTTAAATGAGTTGTCTGCCTCCACCACTCAAATGGGATTGCTCCAGCCTGATGCAGTTGGTCCTGCACTCCCCAGCCTCTTATCTCCTCCTCTAGACCCACCTTCTTTAACAAAGAGCATTAGGAGCATGCCTAGGTGAAAACCAGTACAGCCAAAAGAAAGAAAGAAAGAAGCAAAGGTTAATTAAACCTGGGACTTACCGGATGTCTAAATAAAGATGGTGTCAACACAAGGAAGAAAACAGTGTGGGAGTGAGAAGTGGTGACTGTGGTGATGGAAAGTGGGGTCTACTTAATTCTGTGGAGGTGCTGGCTGAAAATGATAGTTGAGTTACAGTGTAGCTTTATTCTGGGTTGAATATTGGCTGTCCTTCCACATTCACTGTGAATCTGATATAATAAAACTGTATTAACACATGCTTGCTATTTTAACGGAAGTGAGTTCATATCTCCATTCCTGATCTAGGCAAACTTAAACAGTATGTGACCTGGCCATGCACAGGGCTGGTACAGGTGGATTTGCAGCCTCAGAGTTTTTCTGTAGCCAGTGTGCTCAGAGATGTGGGTCTACAATCTGGCAGTGACCTATGTCCCAGTGCATGCTCTGGACATTGGATGAGCTAAACATCCAGCCTGCAGCTTTGTCTAGGCGAATCTCATGCTGTTGCTCTAGATCTCTGTTGATTCAGATAAGGTGTTAATGACACCTGACACACAAATTCAATACAGAACATAGGTATTCAAATTCAGTTTGCTTATGAAAATATTGGTCACAAAATAATTTATCAGAAAGATCATTTGTATTTTGTTCCTAAAGCATAATAGCAAAACTTGTTCATACTGAAGCAGTATTTAGCTGTTTTAATTTCAAATGCTAATTCCATTTTTTAAGATCTTATCAAATAAATTCTTTGGGTAAGTTATAGGGAGTAAAGGAGAAATATAAAGTTGAAATATTAACATCCTTGTAATAATAGAGCTGCCAGAATTATTAGTTTATGAAAGCAAGCAGTCTTCCTGACCTTTCTAGACACACCATTCACTCTGCTTAGAGTTTTCTTTCTCATTCTTGTGCCATTACGCAGTTTCTGCAAAGCCTAGCTTTTCTGAACAATAAGCATTTTAGACTCCTCATAGTTTATAAAATGGACATAAATATATGTCCAGTGGCTAAGAGCTTTAGGGTATTTAAATCATATTTGCTGCTTAAATTTAAATACATTCTGGTGGTCTAGCACTCTGCTGACCCCTGCATAGAAAATACTGTCTGAATACAATATATTCCCAATATTGTGAACAATCACTTTGCTGTTTCTTACAATTTTGCATTCACCAAATTGCTCTACTTTGATTTCTTCCTATTTTTCATCCTGACATACACCATAACGGTGGTTAATATCCTTTCTAGAAACTGAGTCCTGGTTACATTGCTCTTTAGGTAATAGCTAGAGGTAGGCAGGCATGGGACCATAAAAATACAATCTTTAATCTTAAGGACTTCCTGTTCAGGAGGGACTAAGTGCAGACCAAATGGCACCAAGCAAACAATGTGACCTGCACTGATTTTAATGTGAATAAACAAGTCTGATTAAGAGGTATTTGCTGCTAGATATTCTCAGCAATTTTGAAAGAAAAGTAGTAGCTCTGCTGATACTGAAATTTGTGTTGTTTCCCCTAGAATCAAATAAGCCCTATTCACTGGAGAATTGGAGTGTTGGATTTCCTTTCATTTCCTTGGTTAAAGAAACAGAATAATACCTTCCCATACTCTAACACTTGCACCTTATGATCTGTCTCTCTCTCACTTTCACAGTTACAGACACACAACTAGCAGCATGTTACTTTCTGGCTCTATTATTAGATTTGCTAATGGAACCAGAGTATGGCAGTAGCCACCTTTGGAAGATCCTCCTTTGGAAGCTCCTCCTCTGTGGGTTGCATTTGAAGAATTGGATCTTTAGGCTTAAAGCCAAATGTTTTTAAATCGCTGAACTTTGTCACATATAATTCTAGGTGTTTTGTTTGGAAATTGGCTGAAGACAAGTTAGCTCTTGTTCCTGATGCTCTGTTGAGATGATGAGCACCAGGTTTTATGCCACGGGAAAGCTGGTCTGAGTAGCATGAGGGGAAATCTTTCATTTCTTCCTAAATAACGTACAGGCTGCCTTAATTTTTACTATTAAAAATTAATCCCATGTCTATGATTATTTTATTTTAAGTGGAGTTCCTTTGGTATCTCGGTTTGCAAAAAATCAAGTAAAAAGTGGGGAAATCTTTATCAACACAGAATTCATTCCTCGCTGACAGTTAAGGATAGGTAGAATGGTCAAAAAAGAATTTTGCCCCTTAATTTAATTTTGTAGAGCTGAGATTTTTTTCCCAGTCAATCGCTGGTTTACCCATTGGCTAACACATTAGTTTCCTCAGTATTAAGTTAAAACATTATTTTGCTCAGTATTAAGTTAAAACATTAGAATATAGGTTTGTTACTCAGATTGTCCATGATTCAGGATTTCATATTTGACATACAATAAAATTTCTCATTTTAGCTTAAGCCTTTCCTGACAATGTGACATATCATGGAAAGATGGTGCAACTATATATTGTGATAGAGATTCTTCAGAGCCACTCCTCCCCATCCTTCTTTTTATTGTAAATTAAAGGGTTTGTTAGTTCAAAGTTTGAACTACAGAATTTCTGATATTCCTCTGTGCAAAGGTTATTCCGGCATTACTCCTCTAGCTATCTTGCCATCTCTCAGGCTATAAAATAAGCAACCAGGATGAACAATTTTGGCACTTACTTTCCACTTACATGCCTGCAATGGATTTTGTTCAATAGCAAAATCAATTAGTTTTCAACAGGAAAAAACCCCCAACCAACAAAAAACCGAAGCATCCTCACAACAAACCCACCTGAGAATGTAAAAAAGTAAAGTTAGATAGAAGATATTAAGGCTGCTACAGTATATGCCAATTTGCAGGCATACCACGGCTATGGTTATCATCATTCGGAGTTGCACACACACTTTTGAGGGTAGGACTGGATTCACAGTTTCTTTGAATTCCTTTGACTTTTATGAGATTAAATTAAACCTAGGTGTCCATATAAATATTTTCCCAAATCTCACTGCTCTCAGCCACTCCACTGTAAAGAACTGAGCTCTACATTTTCCAGAAATTTTGTTTTCTATTTTTTTTTGAGTCATTTGGAAGTCTCAAACCTGTATACTCCCAGGTAAATGCACAGTCTATATATACTATAGTATTAGTGGAAATAGATATAATTTCATGGACTTAAGTAGAATCTGTGATTTTATATTTCATGGGTTTTAAATATTCTCAGGATTACTAGATGCTTTCAAATCTGATTAATATCACAGTGAGGTGGAAGGATGTTAGTAGAGAAAAGGATAAGAAGTGCTTACCTTAGCTTTCAAAATCAGGCTCCCACCACTATTATTTAAGTTATTATTTCCTGTGTGTTTAATATTAGATAAAACCAGCTTCTTACTAAAATAGACTGTCCTTGTTGTTTGAGTGTCCCCTGATACTCTGAAAGAATCTTCCTCTCAATTTGGGAAAGCCAAGACTACACTTAACAGAAAAGAGTAAGGCTATGTGCTTTCCTGGTTTTGTTTGTTTTGTTTTAATTTTCTTTCTATCTTTGTGTAGATAGCTTGCTGTACACAGAGGTAATTGTAAGGAACCTAATGAAGTTCAACAAAGGCAAGTGTAGGGTCCTACACCTACGGAAGAATAACCCCATGTACCAGCACAGGTTAGGGGCTGACCTGCTGGAAAGCAGCTCTGCAGAGAAGGACTTGAGAGTTCTGGTGGGTAATAAATTAACCAGGAGGCAGCAATGTGCCCTTGTGGCCAAGAAGGCCTTGGGTGCATTAAGAAGAGTGTGACCAGCAGGTCAAGGGAGGTTCTTCTTCCTCTCTAATCTGCCCTAGTGACGCCACATCTGGAATATTGTGTCCAGTTCTGGGCTCCCCAGTTCAAGAGAGAGAAGGACCTACTGGAGGGCTATGAAGATGATTAGGGGATGCAAGTTTGTCTCTTATGAGGAAAGGCTGAGAGACCTGGGGCTGTTTAGTCTGGGAAGAGAAGCCTGAGAGGGGATCTTATCAATGCCCATAAATATCTAAAAGGTGAGTGTCAAGAGGATGGGCCCAGACTCTTTTCAGTGGTGCCCAGGGACAGAACAAGGGGCAACAGACAGAAATGGGAACTCAGAAAGTTCTGTCTGAACATAAGGAGAAAGTTCTTTACTATGAGGGTGGAAGAGCACTGGAACAGGCTGCCCAGGGAGGCTGTGGAGTCTCCTTCTCTGGAGATATTCAAAACTCTACCTGGTTGTGCTCCTGGGCAACCTGCTATAGGTGAATCTGCTGTAGTAGTGGGAGTTGGACTAGATGATCTCCAGAAGTGCCTTCCAACCCCTACCACTCTGTGATTCTGTAATGCCTCTAATCTGGGTGCAGTTTTTCACAGGACAGAAAAAATTTGTTCAAACTCAGCAAGATGCATAGTAGTTTTAAGACTTTGAAATGAACTCAGTGCATGAGTTTTATTTCATGTAACCAGAAGAAATCTCTCCCATGCAAACTACTGTCCTGATACTTTAGAGAAACAGGAAGCAATTTTCACAGCTCATTCACACAACCAATGAAATGTGAAATAGGTTCTATGGTTAGGTGAGAAACCTGGATGTTCCCTCTATCTCTGAATAAGGCAATCTTATTCCCAGGGCACTAGGGTGAGGAGATAAATACAGAGCAAAAAGTATTTATTAGACCAATGTTAATGTCTGAATAATAGAGAGAAAATATAGGACTAGCCAATGATCTATTTTGTTATTTACATCCAAGAAGTGTTAATGAACGTCTGTATTGCTGAACAACAACAACAAAAAATTAAAAAAGAATGTTTCTATTTCATTCAGACTCCAAACAAGTGGTTTGATGTAAAATTAGTAAATATGGATATAGCACAGCAGCCTGCAATGGTTATCACCTTCTATGTAGGAGAGGTTGTCAGAAGACTATAAATCTTTATCCAAAATAAGAGATTGTTAGTGCTCCTACCTTATACAAATAAGGTACTAAGGTGGAAAAACACATCTCCCCTCCTCATCAGAATTACATTGACTTAAATCAGGCAATCTGAACCATGCAAATGCATGGAACAAGATGAAAGCTAATTAAATTTTTAAAATTGTTCCCCCCTCTGCTCTTATAGTCAATGTGATTGACACTTAATAGTTCAGCCAGTCCATTTGTTTCTTAAGAGTGAAGTTCCCACAGCAAAAAAAATACAATACAATAGTCAGTGCTGGAGTCTTGTGGGCAAGTGCTGTGAGCATGGAGAAGCTCTGATGAGTCTATTGAAAAAGCAGCTGTTTCTGCCTTCACTTCTGACCTGGTAGTGCACTCCAGTATAGCTGTGTTCAAAATCCTTTCACTCTCTACGCAGTGCTGCTTGCCATTCAGTAGGACAGAAGTAAGATCTTTGGTTTTAAACTACTTCAAGAAGCAGATGCAGCAATTACCTTTAAAAGCAATAGCTAGATGGACCCTGAATGGTGACCTGTTTTTATTATTGCTTGTCTGTCCAGGGAGCACTTTTATTGCTAGCAATCAGTGTTAGATCTTCAATAGCAGTTGATCATTTTTGCTTCGGGCTTTTCTGTGTCTATCTGACCATCTGTAGGGAATGCAAAGAAGAACAAATTTTACTACTGGATTAGTAGTTCTTGTCTTGCCTTTTAATTTTACATTGTGGTCCATTGTGTGCATACTGCAAAACGAGGAAGCAATGTGATTAAACCATAAACAATAGCCAAACAGAATAAATGCTTCAATCAAATGCTACATATCTGCACTCCAAATTATTAACTCAGTAATTATAGAAGGTCTATAGAATTGCTGACACAGATGGCTTGGAAAATAATGTATACTTACCAAAGTATAAAATGTTCCCAAAGAGTTATACTAAGGGTGGTGCAGATTTCTTCACTTGTTAAATTTGCAATATACAATTGGTAGAGCTCAAAATGATAGGGTAAGAAAAGTAGAACAGGTATTAAAAAGTGTACAGCCTCTTTGATTTAGCAATATAGCTATTACAGGCTTTTGGGTTGTCAAGTATTACCTGAAGATATGGCATACTCATCTTAAGTGATGATTTATTTTCAAAGACCATGCTCATGACCCATAACTTCTGAGATTCTAACATTTTGACTGTTTGTTAATTTTGCAAGTGGCAGTGGGCAACTAAGGACTGAAAGATTCAGGACTGTTGCTATTGAATGTAGAATAAATTCTATGGTAAATTCTTCCATTAATTTAAGAGAGATTTCTCAGATATGCCAAAGACAAGATGTGCAGTACTACAACTAGCTCTCTTAATGCTCATTGGTAAGAACTATGATCATTAAATGGTTTTGGTTGGAAGGCACCTCAGAGATCATCTGTTGTTTGTTTTTTTTTTCTTAATAAAAAAGCTTAGAAGTTTTTTATAGGATTTTAACGTAAAATATAGTTGTTTTGTCTTGTGTTATTGTGCAAGGTTTATCTGTTGAAATAATTTGAGTAGTGTACTTTTAATCAAAGCCCAAACCTCTGTTTTATTCATCTGAAATCCCATGAAAAATATTTTTAAAAAACACCTGTCTCTGACTTGTGTTCTGTGACTGATCTCACAAACTGCAAGTCATGAAATACCTACTCCAAAGAACTAAACATCATCCCAATTTTTTGTTTTCCTCGTTTACTATCATCCACATTCTAAACAAAAGTGACATATGCTGTGGTGGTGATGAGTAAAGAGCAACTAGATTCTAATAATGTCCTATTTATCAGTGCTGACACAATAATGACATAGTTATTGTGGAAACACATTACATTGTAAATGTTCAAACTAACCACAGGCATAGCATTATCTTGAGTTACCTGTGTCTGTGGAAGCAGTCTATCTATAGACAGAAAAACATATTTGTGTTCAGGAAATAGCAGTTTTGGGAATTAACTTCTCAGAGAATAATTTACTGAGGAACAGATGGGATCACCAACTTATGTACTAAACTTTATATATACTACTCAAATTGCAGATTACTCCAGAAGTGCTTCTCCTTGAATTGAAATCTTCAGGTCATCCCAGTCTGGTGAAACAGCAGCTTAACAAGTTACAGGGAGCAAGATGTGAAGGTTCAGAGGTTGCAAGCTGTGAAGATTCAGAGGTTGCAAATCTATTGGAGGAAAACAAACTTTTGGGGTATACTTCTTCATGTAGAGGTGTAATATGCTCTTGGGTGTAAATGGTGGTATCTTCAAATAACCCACAGTTTCCAGACATTAAAATACAATAGTTGATTTTGTAGTGTGGGGAAAGACAAATTGATATTGTCCCACATATTGCATATATTTAAGGAAACTAAACCAGAACCATCAGTCTGTGCTCTGCTCTAGTGTTGTCCAGATCCTAAATAGACCGTAAGATTGTAGACTAATGACTGCTTTTTGGGACATAGAGTCATAGAATCACATAATCATAGAACTTATTGGGTTGGAAGGGGCCTCTGAGGGCCATCTAGTCCAACCCCCCTGCATTAAGCAAGGACATCTCTCACTATGTCAGGTTGCCTAGAGGCCCATCAAGCCTGACCTTGAATGTCTCCAGGGATGGGGCCTCCACCACCTCTCGGCACCCTGTTCCAGTGATCAACCACCCTCAAATGAAAGAACTTTTTCCTAATGTCCAATCTAAATCTGCCCTTTTCTATCTTAAAACTATTACCCCTCATCCTGCTGCTACAGATCTTCCCCTGCCTTCTTACAAGACCCTTTCATCTTTGAATTATGTGTGTCACAGGGATATTGAGTCCAGCAGACAGACTAATCTGAAATAAATCCACCGAGTAAATGGAGGGGCTGCAGCAACAACGGGTTCAATCTACTGATCTGTTTTTATTGCACCAAATCGCTTACTAAGAGACACACGTTTAATCAGAATTATATTAACATTAAATCTGCAGTTCTAGTATTTGATGTAGCAGAGTCACTGAAAGAATATGTGAAGAGTGAGGGAACATTATCTGTGAGGTGCTTGGTGCTGAAGAATTGCCTTTGAGATTCTGGGAGTTAGATTTCCCTGTATTTTTCACCTCTAAGTTATGGCCAGTTTCCAAGATTTTGCATTTCTCAGGAGAAGACGCCAAGCAGTAAGCTTTCCCCCGTTTATTTGGTTTGATATGTAACTTACTCGATTTTGTAGTGAAATACTGGGCTTGGGTTCTCAATCTAAATAACTGCTTGTGAAGAAGAGGAGGTTGGAAGTAGATGGAAATGTACTACAATTTAACTACAATAAAATAAAGAAAAAAATATTGATAAAACCATAGTTATTAGTCTTTGAAAATCAGAGTCCTCAGGTAGTAGATACAGGTGAGGGCACCTTGTTTTTATTGAAGCTGTGGTTGTTTAACCAGCTAGAGGTCTGGTCTGTAGGGGTTTTTTTGTACTGTGGTAATGTCTGTTGGCTCAAGCAAGTACCAGTTCTGTGAGAACAGCTCAAAACAATTGGTTATATAATGTCCCTGCCTTAAAAATCTGTACATCTAGATAAGTGAGAAAGATTTAAAAAATACAAAACCCAAGCATCTGGATTTTACACTCACTAGAATACAGGCTGTGGCTTTGCTGAGAAAATGAAATTCCCATCATAAAAAAGTAATTTTGGAAACTAATAAATCAGATTTTTTTTTCTTGGAGGTTGCTCTCAATGACATATTAATTTCTCTGTAACATGCAGCTCCACTTCTTCCCTCTCAGAAAATGCATTGGCAAGACAACCCTTTCCTTTCCTATGGAGTTTGACTGACAGGGTGCTGCCAAGGAGGGGAAATGATTTTCAAAGTCTAACAGAAGAAAAACCATTTCTTATGCTCTCACTGGACTTTTGTTGCTTCAGGTGTTACAGGAAAAACAAGTCAACTCTACTGCTCTGTTTCTTAATAAGTGTATTATTAAGATCCCCAAGCATAGCTGGTACTGCTCTTCCAAACAGACTGAGGAGCTCCATTCATTTATTGATGCACTCTCTGAGAAGGGATTATGTTTCACTTTGTTTGAAGGACCTGAGAGCCCTTATTATTTTGTTTGCAGAAACACTGTGGTGCACATGAAAGAGACACAGAAAAAAACCCTTTTCTTCTGGTGGGGGGAGAATGGCTGGCAGTTGATTGCCTCTTTTTTTTTTTTTTTTTTTTTCCTTTTCCATTTGAAAAAGCTTCTTGGATGATTGGTTTCTGATTTAGAATACCACATCCTCCCGTTGTTCCCTACTCTGTTTACTGAAATTTTCTAGCTGCCTTGTTTAGCTGACATTCAGTATATTGATAAGGTTAAAGGTAATGACACTGTAGTGGCCAGGTAGATCTCAGTCTAGGTTATTTCAACAGTCTGTACTCCCTGACATCCAGTAAAGACAAAGTTTTACTTAGGATTATAAAAAAAGGAAAACAAAAAAAAAAAAAACCAAGAAGAAAACCTCTCTCTTTTAAATTCCTTTTCCCTGTAGCCATCAAAAGTCCTAGTACAACAATAGTTGCCACTGAAAGAAAATACAGCACTTGATAGGAAGACCATGTGTTTTTATGAGGCACCCCATGCATGGGGCAGAAAAGCCACAAGCTGTCCATTATATTTATCTCTGCAAGCAAATATGCAGCTATTAGGGAGCAGCAAGTATGGACAATAACTGTGCCTAGGCCATCCAGTTCTGTGGAGTCTGCTTAGGTACATGACCTTCTTGGCATCCAAATACTGTGTGAATTCTGTGGGAAAGGGGTGAGGAAAGGCTCACAGGGGTTTGTGGGATCTGAGAGACCACAGTAATTCTCTAGATTGGGCCCACTGTGCTATCAGCAAGCTTCATTGTGTTACTAAGCCTGAAAAATTATCTTTCCATATCACTACATAGAATGATAGAATGGTTTGGATTGCAAGGGACTTTAAAGATCATCTAGTTCCAATCTCCCTGCCACAGGGAGGGACACCTCCCTCTGGACCAGGTTGCTCAAAGCCCCATCCAACCTGGTCTTGAACACATCCAGTGGTGGAGCACCTACAACCTCCCTGGGAAACATGGTCCAATGACTCACTTCTTCCTAATATCTAACCTAAATCTACAGTCTTCCAGTTTAAAGCCACTACTCCTCATGCTATCACTACAAGCCCTCATGAAAAGTCCCTTCCCAGCTTTCTTGTAGGTGCCCTTCAGATACTGGAAGACTGCAATGAGGTGTCCCTGAGCCTTCTCTTCTCCAGGCTGAACAACCCCAACTCTCTTAGCCTGCCTTCTTAGGAGAGGTATTCCAGCTCTCTGATCATCACTGTGGCCTTCCTCTGGACCTTCTCCAGCAAGTCCATGTCCTTTTGTTTTGGGGGCTCCAGAGCTGGATGCAGCACTCTAGGTGGGGTCTTATGAGAGTGGTGTAGAGGGAGAGAATCATAGAATCATAGAATGTTTTAGGCTGGAAGGGACCTCTAGAGGTCATCTAGTCCAACCTCCCTACACAGTAGGGAC
>JAVSBS010018569.1:0-17937 GCA_033124195.1 Coracias cyanogaster | reverse complement strand
CATCCCTGGAGGGGTTTCCAAGCCGTGGAGATGTGGTGCTGAGGGCCATGGGTTAGTGGTGCCCTGGCAGTGCTGAGGGAACAGTTGGATTTGATGAGCTGAAAGGTCGCATCCAACTAAAACGATTCTGTGATTCTGTGGCAGGGTGCAGGCACCCAAAAGATCCGGCCACACACTGCAGAGCACCCTATGGACAACCTGGTGCTGACCCGGTTGCTCCACTCAGGGCATTTGGTGACCAGCTGTGCCATATAGTAATGCCAGCTTCAGCTGTGACCAAAGGGCAGAAGCTCCTTAGATCCCAGCCAGGGCTGCACTGCCCCGAGATCAGGAGCTAGCTGGGGGTGGAGCGGGAGATCGGCTCTGTGCCTTGAGAATCTGACTCCCAGACCACACGAGTTCGACTTTGTGCAACCAGGAATTCAGACCGAATTCCTCGAGCTGCTGAGCTCTTGTGCCGGCGCTTTCCATCAACACTGCAGCATCTCATCCCGAGCTGTGATGTTTGGGTCTGGTTCTGCTTACTCTTAACCCAGCAAAACCTCAATAACTCCATTGAGGTTTTTGCTTCAGGCACTGCTGCAGAAGAGAATTAAACCGTGGCAATGTGAGCTAGAGGCAACCCCGCGAGCCAGAGATGCTCTTTCTAAGCCCTGCTGTCAGCCCTTGGACCACCACTCGGGCTTGGACGCTTCCAGCAACGCCCTTGTTTTCTGGCTCATCTCACATGTGCACCTTCAGCCTGGTCTGTGGTGGTACCGCAGCCTGCGAGCTCAAAGGTGCTGAGGGAGCTGAAGGTCCTGAGCATCCTACAGAATTTGGTTTCAGACCGCTGGGTCACCTTCACAGAACCAAGAGCACCATGAAGCCCTGGGAGATGCAGCACCCCTGTGTGCCCTTCCCTCCACTTTCAGACCAGCAACAACCCTTCCCAGCAGGATTGGGACGACCCGCACTGGAAAGCAGCAGCTTTTGCCTGCTGCTCTGTGACATCCTTCAACATCCACTTCATGTGGCTGAGGACACAAGTCCAGGCCTAGTTCTTGATCCCACTGCGCCTATGAAACAAGCCTCTCCAGGCAGCTTCCTTCTGGGAGTAAACTGTCATTTTTCATCACATAAAATTTTATAAGTTTCAAGCGAATGGAAAATGGAATTTTTTTTTTTTTAATATCTTTTTCTTTTTTTTCCCCCCCCTGAATGTTTTATGGCTGCAAAAACAGAATTTGTGGTTTGAACTGTTAAGGTTTGATGCAGAGGGCTATGGAACCTTTTATGTAACCCGCTGGCCTGAATAATTATCAAAATATTTTGCTTTCCACTCTTTCTAAGCCTCTGCATCAGAAAAAAATAGCGTAGGCAACCTTTTGACCACAAAATAATAATACCAAGAAAGCCCCCTTCAGAAGCCGTGCTCGTGGAGCTACCACAGAGGGTACCAGGGAAGGTCGGCAGCTCCTGGTGGTGGTTGGAGCTTATCAGTCCTTGGATGGAGAGAGGGGACCTGGCCTGGGGGATGCAGCAATGGACCTCACCTGCAGAAGGACTTCCATGCAAAGCAGCAGATTTCAGAGGATGAGGAAGCTGCTGAGATCAGTGAGACGCCTGGAGAGGCATGTCTGGCTCAGCCGAAGAGAGGAACGCTGCTGGCATCGGGGACAACTGGCGGTTTTTCAAAGCTTAGCATCATACAAGGATGTACTTCTCTGAGAAGAACCTTAGCTCCAGCTCATCTCCTCTGCCCTTCAGCTGAATACGATTTCTGTTGTTATTAGCAGCCTGGCAGGAGTATTTGGAACCCACCACGCAAGATGCGGTGAAAGCCAGCATCTGTGGTCCCACAGCTTACCTGGACAGACAGCTTCTGCACACACTCAGCATCAGGGATGGGGACAGATCCCCAAAGCCTGGCACACAGACCGATTTTCATACTCAAATTAACAAATATCAGTGGGGAGGAATTTGTCTCCACACTCCAGAGCAAGGTCGATGCCGAGAGCCCCATCCTGGCAGGATGCAATGTCCTTTCCACGCTGATCCTGCTGTTCCCCGTGCTGAGCTCACAAAGAGCAGGGAAATCATAACGCTTTTCCAGCAGACATTGCACCAAGCGTGAACAACTCCCCCATCTCCTGCATTTGGCTGTTATTTTACTCCCAGAATTACTCTAGTCTCCTAAAGAACAGGCATTGCACTCCCGCTGCAGCTCTGCTTTTGACTGGTTTCAGTTTACCTGTACTTCTGTATGTCTAAATATAGAATTTGGAATTATTTTAGAGTGAAACTGTGTGTTCTCTATCTTGGCATAGCCAGGGGGGAATTGCTATTTCCAATCTGACCCGTTAATTTAATCTTTAAATGGAAAGTTAGGGATTTGATCACACTAAAGTTTTTATTACATCTTCCCTTTCCTAGAAAATATGTATTATTTTCTTCCACTTTTCTTCAATCCTCTCAGCTTCTGGACAATGTCTTTTGGTTGCTAAAAATGCAAAGGAAACGTTAAAACTTTTTTTATTTAAGTAAAAATAATCAGCAAGGATGCTGACTCTTTCTGACCAGCTCACACAGATACAGCAGTTACTTCTCCCAAAACCTAAAGACGCCAAAGGCTCTTTTAAAAACTCTGCCCGAGTTCAGTTCCTTTTGATGTAGTTCAAACACAGAAGATCCAGGATGCTCTGACAGTCCCGGGACAGCTCTCTCACAGGACAGCCCAGCGTGGTGGCACCAGGACATGGTCCCATCCGCAGCACAGCTGATGTCCTGCAGGTCTTTTGCTTTCAACCCCACAAGCAACATTCATGACATTTTGGAGAAGAATTAATCAGGAATGGCTTAGTTATCACTCATTTTACCTTGGAGCAAGGGGAATGGGCCAGATGACCTCCAAGGGTCACTCCCCATCCTGCAGTTCAGGATTTTTCATGCCTCCAAGGTGCTGGAGGGTTTTAGCTCTGGTCCCTGCAGCCCCTCCCTGTGTCCTCTCGTCCTGGCTGCACAGGGCAGGGAAATACAATCTCGTTCTGCTTGTGATAGTTCTCAAACACACAAAAAGTCTCATTGAGTATGGAATGAAACATCCCCTCCAACATGAAGACACCTGTCCTCCAACTTTTGCAGAATTATATATATTTTGGAGGGGGTTAGGTGCTGGCACTCTTTGTTGCCACTTTTGCCTTTAAAGCAAAATAAACCCAAGGAAAGTGGTTTCTCCTTTTCTTTTGAGTACTCCCACCATGAAAGGTGGGCTGAGGACAAGCAAGACTGTGGAGGTTACCTAAACCTTTCTGCAGATGTTGAGCAGGTGTTTGTTCTGCGCTGAGGGTTTCCTCCCAGGACATGACTTGCTCTCCCCATTCGCTTGGTCCCACACGCTCTTCCATGAGACATCTTCCAGGGGAAGTTCACAGCCCCTCAGCCCCACCCTCCCTTTCCATGCGCTGAAAGGAAGGAAACACAGTGGGGATTTTGTGGTGGGCTGCCCTTAGGATGTCCCACCTGGAGTAGGATGGGAAGAGCTCAGCATTTCCTTCATGTAAATCAAAGTGATTTGGTCAACTTCATGGGACTGCAGCAGTTTGGATGAGAAGACACTTCAAGCCTAGATTCCACTGTGGCAGGCAGGGTCAGACTTTGGTCCTTATTCTGCATTACAGTGCTAATTAGACAGGGTTGTTAGGGAAAGGTGATGGTGAGGGAAGAACTGGGAATTTGTCACTGATCTCATTCTTGTGAGCACCCAGAGCAGGGTAAGGATGGACAGAAATCCCAATTAGATGACTAATTTAGCTCCTTGAGCAGATTTTAGCCTTTGGCTCTGAAGCCAGAAGCACTTATTGCTTCTGGGTTTGTCATGCTTAGCTGATTATTGGTTAATTGAGGCTTTTCACTGAAAGGCCTGGAAACGCCAGCTAACCTGGAGGAATGTGTCTGATGCCCTGGAGTCATCCTTGCTGGCTCTGCCTCCCTCCTGCTTCTCCCATCAAGTTAAAAGGAGCCCAGAAACATCTGGGGGGAATGGCCTCAAGCCACAGCCAAGCAGAGGAGCAGGGACCCCAGGGGAGGAAGAGGGACTTCAAAAGGCTGGTGTCAGTGGGATGCTCCTTCCCTTCTGCTCGCTGTGCCTGAAACCATCCGGCTGGGCACAGCCAGCAAGCCCCACTCAATCACCCAGTTTAATAAGACCACTAAATGAGGCCACCAATTCCTCCAGCACAGGTCCATCAGTGCTGGAGCTGTGATGCCTCCCAGGGCGCAGGGTTTTCCAAAGCCCCAGCAGCACACCCAGGAGAGCGATGATGCATGTGCAGGAAGGAGCTGGGAGGGTGACATTCCCACTGTCCCCAGCTGGGGTCTGGTGGGACCAGCTCCCAGGACCACACAGCCCCTAAACCCAGCTTCCAAATCACCATGTGAAAGCTGGTGTATCTCCTCCCTCTTTCTCTGCAGGTCAATAATACATAGTTGCTATCCTGAAGTGGTTTATGATGTTTTGCTGAATCCTATGAAAAAAAAAAAAAAAAAAGAAAAAACCTCTTTTCCTCTCCTTTCAGTAGGAAATCTACAGAACTGGCTGGTTACAGTTTCCTGCAGATCAGCTACAAATCCCTGTGCCTTCCCTTCCCTTCTAAATCAAGCAAACACTAAAAGCACTTCTTGCTGCAGAGGCTGAAATGCATTACACCTTGGGCAGTGTCCAGAACAAGAGCATTTTCCCCCTTTACAGCACTCATTGGGAGGTTTACAGGCATACAAAAAAATATTCCATAGCTCCTAGGGCTTCCTATAGTGCTGCACACCTTGAAGGTCTATTTTCTTAAAACATGGAATCATGCCATGACTCGCTGCAAAAATGGGGATTGGGGTGTAGGGCCAAGGGAAGGGGCCAGGTCTCTTCTCCCAGATGAGCTCACCCATGACCAAGTGTTGCCCTGCAAGGGAATCCAGGAAGGTTTTTTTGTACTTCTCTACTCACCCTGATGAAAGCCTTCACTTCCAGCCCCAGATGTGCTCAGGTCAGTCCCAAGTGTCCCCTTGATGAGGCTCCCTTGAACATCTGATGCTCTTCAGTTGTGCACCTTTGTGAGCCTTAGACCTGGAATTCAGATGTTGGGACCATCACAAATAAACACAAACACCAGAAATAAAAGTCTTTTTTTTTTTTTTTTTTTTTTTACAGGGAAAGCCAAAAAATCTTTCCACTATTGCTCTGAAGGTAACTTCGGAGCAGAGACCTCCAATCATAACATCGCATGCTGGGAAGCTCGCAATCCATAACAAGTGCTGGAAATCAGGGGACTCCTCCCTTTTCATTTCGGTTCGATGTGAATCCCTCCCTCAGACAACTTCTAGCAGGTACCTTGTAACAAAGCAGGCTTACAAAAACACTCTGCTCCACAGGCTCATGGTGTAAGTTTTTTTTTTTAGCCTGATTAGTGTAGGGTTTTTTTTTTATCCATGTAACTGGATTTCATCCCTACACAGCACCGCCCAGTTAGAAGTGGGTTGCAAAAATACTTACTTTTGCCAAGATATCCTAAACACCATTTTTATAGGTAGACTATGCAATCCAGACCCTCAGCTGGTGGAATTTGGCACCTCTCCACCACAGCCAGTGCAGGGACACCAATTTACACCACCACAGGAGCCAGCCCATGAGTTTTCTCAGCCTGTTTGGTTATCTCAATCTTATTCCCTCAGTGTTTGGGTTTCTTTCAACCCTACTGTAGGAATAGAGCTGGTTTGGAGCATTGAGAGCCATGATTCATGCTCTCCATGGGGTCCTGTCGCCATTTCAGGGACTCTGAGGGTACTTTTGATGCCTATTTGCAAAGGGACAGCACCAAAATGCTGGAGCTGGAAATCCCATCCTCGTTCTTCTGCTTCTTTCCTGAAGTTGCCGCTGTCCCTCCTCTGCAGGCAATAGGAAAAAGGATGAAGATGGGTGAAACAAAAAAAAAGCTTTCTTTTTTATGGAGAGCCTTTACAGCACTTCAGGAAATAATGATCTCAGTAAAACCCAGACCTCACTGAACTGATGGACAGCCTCAGCAACGGGCAGGGAGGTGCCAGCGTCAGAATCCTAGAGAGAATAAGACCTTCAATTACAGCAGTGATATAATTAATTAATTTATGGCTGCAGCCAGACAGCAGCGACAGCAATATTGACTGACTTCACTGCAATCTACATTGCTGACTAATGCTCATATCAACACCTACACCAACCAACCAGCCCCTTCGCTGGCTGAGACTTTGCTTGATTTCTCCAGAGAGAACCTTTCCAGATCATTTGAACTAATTGAGGTAATGGAGAAATTGTTCTTGTGCCAAAACACTTTCTTTTTTCCCCCCTCCTTTTGGTAAGGTGATAATGTTCAGAAAGCTTCTGGCTACTATTTAAAGGAGCAGGATGGTATCTTTAAGAGCAGCTCAGAGCCTTGCTGCTACACCTCAGGGTGCCAGGAGCCAAAGTGCACCCCAACATCTGCTAAAGCAGCTGGAAACGCCCCGTTAGCAGGAGCACGTTGCGCACTAATTGCGGCGATTATCAGCAACCAGCATTTACAGCCTCTCTGGACACAGGGGCCGAAGGCGGCAGCAATGTGGTTTCGATCAGGGCTGTCAGAGGGGGTTCGTGCTGCCCCTCACCTCCCACCTTGCCCAGAGGCTCTGCTTGGGACAGGGGCTCAGCCTCCCTGTGGGGGTTTGTACTGGTTGGGCTGGGGGTTGATCTTCAGGTGCCTCTTTAGACACCTAAACACCATGTAATTCTTGTCCTTAGTGCCTCAGTTCACCAGGCTGGTTCCCCTTAGACTCAGCTGCTTACTACAACTCATGGCTACGTTGGCTGGGGTATCACTAACGCGGCCCATTTAACCAGGGCAGGCTGAAGTTCCTCAAGGCTTCCCACATCACCCCAATCTTTGTCACCAGTTGCGTAACATCAAGAATCGGTTGTTCTGGGATGGAAGCTTAAAGATCAGTCTGTGACCAGAACTGCTGCTGCACAACCACTACTCAGGTAGGTTCTACGCAAGGCTGGGATCTCAGTGGGACAGCACTTTTGGAAAACATGTTGCCTCTTGCGCGTTGGGCAATACAGGAATCGTTGCCACCCAGTCTGGATTGACCAAGGTTTACAGACGGATTGCTCCCAGAAGCAACCTCAGCCCTTGGAGAAACTCTGTAAGCAAGCTTTCTGCATGTCCAAGCCAGACTGCTCGGAGATAGATGAGGAAAATCCCGAGGAAAACCAGGGTGCGGACAGTGCTGGGACAGCAAGCTTCATTTTGGAGCAGATCCCTCGGTCCAGCCAGGCAGCAGATGAAGGGCTTCCTAGAAAATACAGCCAGGGGGTCAAAGGAGGGAAATCTTTTCCTGCCTACAAGAGAGCTCAGCCTGAAGTCCCCAGGAGAAATGCTGGGATGGAAAGCAAACCAAAGGTGGGGGCTCTACCCCAGTCTGCTCTAGGCAGCACTGTCCTCAAAGTCCTCTGCCTTCAAGACGTCTGGGCTGGTGGGGTTAGAGGACAGAACCAGGTGGGCCATTCCAGGTCTTAATTTTTTCTACAGCACAGACATAAAATGTTCATTTTCATAACTTTTTCTTAAAGCACATTTTTGATTTGTGTCCAAAGACGCAGCAACCCCTCAAATGAAGCCTGTACCTGCATGGAGAGTTGAGAGGGAGATTAATCCTCATCTCTGCTGAACCAGCTCCCCCAGCCCATATTCTCCTGTCACCCCCCTGCTCACCAGGCACCTTCTTAGAAATTGCACTGACTGTAACGGGTGATATTTGGAGAGGAGAGAAAAATGAGCTGAATACCACCAGATCTGCCCCTCTGCTCCAAGCGAATGTTAATTACTCAGAACTGCCACCACCAGCACTCATCATACCAGAGCATCTAGAGGCCTCTAGTGTCCAGAAAGTACACGAACTAATCCAGCACCTCCACGCAGGCAGAGACACTCCAGTTCCAGGACAGGGTGGGCAGCGGGTGCTGAGAGAGGCTGTGCTACCAGCAGGAGCCTGGTTGACACTCAGAATTTCAGAATTCGAAGTTCTGAATTTCAACCAGAAACTCCTTGCTTTGCTACGACAGATGGCTCACCCAGGGGAAAAAAAAAAAAAAAAAAAAAGAAAGAATCATGGATAGGTGCTTTTCCAGTAGTTAGACACAAAATAAATCATTCCACATGGAGAACACTGACTCTGCAATTGCACGTCCATGCCAAGCTGGCCCAGCCGTGCTCTGTTCCCACACGGGTCATCTCTGCAGCTCGCTGGGTCAAGCAAGGACCAGAAGTACTTGCAACTAGAACAGCACGTGCAGGGACGGTCCATGCCAAAACCCACTAAAACAGCACAAGCTTGGTGTTATTCAACACACAAGGCAAGAGAAATCCTTACTTGGGTCATAGAGGAGTCCCCAGACACTTGGATTTCCCCAGATGGAGACACTGGAAAGAACTGGGTGCCCACTGCTGGGGAGAAGAGCATTGACAGCAGAACCACCCCAGGACAAATGCTTCCACCTGGGGAACTGGGAAATGAGATTTTTCTTTTGGTTTCCCATCTAGATACCCTGGCTGTCAAAATGTCTGTTACAGGAGGTGGGGGCAGCAGAGGTCCCTGTCCTCCCACCCACCCATCCAACAAGTTGTGCTCCCCTTCTCCGCTGCTCCCACATGGAAATGCAAATAATCAGAGGCCACTTTCTAAGGGGCAGAAAAGGCTCCCGCTTTTCCAGTAAGTCAGAATAATGTGAATTTAAAAGAGAAGCTGGGGGAAGGGGGTTCGACAATTTATTGTTTTCCAGAACTGCTTCAATTAGCAAACATCTCCTAAGGAGGGAGAAAGAAAAGAAATTTCATGCACTGACACAGCCCCAGCCAGTGGCAAACGCTCCCAGCTCCTGCCTGGAAAAAAAAAAAAAACAAACCAAACCCAAAACTTTCATCTCCCCTCGCTCACTCTTGGCATTACATCACGCCAAGTGCATCCTGGGCAATATTGTTATGCTAATAAAGCAGCCCATGAGACTGGATTCTCCTGCACTGGGAGAGACATTCCCACCAGGTCCTGGCACTCCAGCTTATTCAAACAGGGCTGAATTGCCTCCAGAGAATAAAAGACGCGGCCTTAATTAACTACTGCTCTGGGTTCCCAATCCCGGCTCGATTGTTGCGCTGCTGTTCTGGTTGCTAAAGAGGCAGTGCCAGGACGCCCGATCCCGGGGCTGCTGGACCACAGCGGAGCTGCGGCTCTCCTCTTCTTGTTTTATTTATTGCTATTGTGGGGCTGCGGGTGTTGCTTTTCCGTGCCAGTGGCTCGCAATGCTCAAATCAGTCATGGAAAAAATTCCGGACCCTTGTGCCAGTTTTATTCCCCCTTCCTTGTTTTCACTATTAGGTGCCTGTCTTTTCCGGTTTGGATCTCTTGAAGAGCTTTTATGGCTCTGGACTAAAAAAGAGCCAGCTTTTACATCCAGCAGCATCTTTAATGGATTTTACTAGCTGCCCATGCTACTGATTTTGGAAAAAAGCTGCATGCTTTGAGGCAGAAAAGCAGAGAAGTACCATCTGGCCTTCCCTGACCCTCTCCCAAGCCCTTCCAGAAAGGAAAAGCGAGCAGGAGCCTGGCAGGCAACGCAGACGAGCGACTGACAGCACAGCCAGGACAGCCCTGAGGTCTGGGAGGGAGGAATCCACACGCTTCCAAGCCAGCGAGCCCCGGGAAGGTGGGCATGGGGAAGGCAGCCTGGCTGAGCCCCGCGGGGCAATGCCCCTTCCAGCAGCTGAGGAAAGCAGGGTCCTCCCGGGGAACAGCCCTGGAGAAGGGATGACGCCCAGGCTTGGGTGCATCCCCCAGCTTCTTCAGGAAGGGAGGGAAGGGAATAGAGGGGGAGCAGCTGCAGAGATCTGATGCTTTTTCTGCTGTCGGGCAGGTGAGGGTTTAGCACTAGGAAAAAGGCCAGGTACAAATCATAGAATGGGCTGGGTTGGAAGGGACCTCAGAGATCATCTCATTCCAACCCCCCTGCCATGGCAGGGACACCTCCCACCAGACCAGGCTGCTCAAAGCCCCGTCCAACCTGGCCTTGAACACCACCAGGGATGGAGCATCCACAACCCCCCTGGGCAACCTAGGCCAGGGTCTCACCACCCTCAGAGTGAAGAATTTCCTCCTGATTTCCAATCTAAATCTCCCCTTTTCCAGGTGCTTCCACCAAGCAGACCGTCTAACAAAGCATAACAGGGCACATTTTTAGAGATAAAACTGCAACTTCACTCCTTTTTGCCATCTACCCAAACAGTCCCCACATTTCCCGGTGGCAGACTCCTCTATGGGAGCAGAGGAAAGTCCTCAGCCACAGCCTGTCCATGCTGGACACATGGGACATTTGACACAAGACCCTGAGCTGCTTGCAGAGAGGACTTTGCTCACACCTTGAGCCCAGCAGAGGAATTCCTTGCTGCAGAGCTGTGCAATGCTCACAGCAGCTTGTTTCAGAGCTTCTCAGCATCTGACTCTGATGGTAACATCTGCCTGCAACCCCACGTGTAGACAGACCCACAGTTCAGAGGCTGGAAGGAGAATAGCAGGAATACTGGTTATGTGGGAGTAAATGGGGTTCACAGCAGGGTGAGGGTCCTGGAAGCGGTCACATCCCAAGGGATGAACCTCTCACGTGCACAGCTGAGGCCCTGCCCCTCCAGTTAATTGGCAATTAATGCTGGAGAGAGCACTTAACGGTGCTGCACATTAGCTTATCTCAAATGGCAGATCAAGGAGGAGAGCACTTTAACCATGGAGCTGGTTTATCTCTCGGGAAGAAGTGGAATATTTCTTGCTCAGTCCCCTACCCCTGTGATTTATAATGACCTGACATTTGCTTTTACACCAGTAAACCAGACTCTGACAAGAATCTCATTAAACCTTGCAATAAATCAGCTCCTCTGACAAGCATCTTTTACGGCCTTCGGAAATGATAGATGTGCGCCTATTCTGGGACTTTTGCATGTACACATCCACGCACACACTGATGCACATACAAACACACACTTCAAAAAAAAAAAAAAAAAACACACCAAAAAACCCCAAACCCCAACTTGGCTTGACATCCTGAGAGGCTTTCCAGGGATGAAATACTAGTCAGGCTGAACAGCAGGGGGAAAATGCAAGGTAAGTGTTATAGACAAGGGAGAAGAGAGGCACTCAAGATGAAATGAGATGGGTCACCTGCCAGAGGGGTGCAGGGAGCTCTTCCAGACCACAGAAGCTCCGGAGGCAGTGGGCTATCACACCCACCGTGCTCAAGTTGTGTGAAAGTTGGGACAGGGCAGGAGCCAGATGGTGGAGGGATCTGTATATTTATAAGAAAAGCTAGAATTAAACCTGCTGGAGATTATGTTCAGAAAGTACACAGATGTTAAAAACAAGAAAGAAAAGCCAGTTAAAGTTGGTCAAGGTACAAAATTAAAAGAAAATAAACAGTTTAGAAGCGGCAGCTAGAGCCTTCACTGGAGAATAACTTCACCTTCAAATCCTTGCGATTTTTGAGGGCCAAGCATGATACAGCCTAATTAAGCGGAAATTATAATAATGGGTAAAAGAACAGAAGCACATACACAAAAAAGCCCTCACCACTTACCTGTGGCCTAATACTAAGGAATCCTTGTAGCTCAAGCAAATACATGGTAGGTATTTGAAGCAAGATGGATGTGCTCATAACCCAGGTCCCTCAGGAGCACAGCAAGTCAACTCTTCTCTCTAACAGTCTCTGTAGACCCACAGCTGCTGGGTTTGGTTTTATTTAGCCACACCAGCATTTCCTGCCTGGCCCTGCCTTACCTGCATTTAGGGATCAAGTAAATAACATCCGCCTTTATCCTCTTGAGGAGAAAGTGCTACAGCATTAATTTCACCTGTGAAATCAAGCAGTTACGAACATTTTCGAGGACTCCTGATGCTGGTAATTAAGGCTCTAATCCCACTCTCAATTGTAAATTGCTACAGATGGAGCCTTTGCCTGGTATCAACATTTGGCTGATTGTTTCCTTTTACAAAAGCTGTTGGAAAGACAAGAACGGGCATTAATTCTGACTATATATCAAGCCTTAAACTCTTGGAAGGTGTAGGGTCTTCATCTAGATTACCAAAGACAGTGGGGACAAGAATCCTCCCTGCAGGACCCAAGACATGGCTGGACCAGGTCCTGTATTTTTTCACTTGCCAATCACATGACGCCTCCTGACTAAATGAAAAGGTCATTTCCCCATTTTGCAATAACAATGTGGTCTAAAAATAAATTCTTGCCTTAAAAAATACCTCCATTGGCCTTAAAAAGAGAGAGGGGGGGAAAAAAGAGGAAAAAAATTGAGAGAGGGAGAGGAGAAGAAAAAAAAAAAAAAGAAAAGTCATAAGTTGTGCTGTTCTTCTTGCCAACATCCACAATCCCTCTTCCAAATAACCTCTCATTTACATGCATGTTTATTTAGTTTTCATGGCTGTCTGGAAGGCAGAACTTTTTTCCGCCTTCTTGTCTAAGACAAAGATGCGGAGAGGCAGAGAAATGTAACCTCCATTAGTCAAACACATCACCACGACCAGCCACCGTGGTTGGTTTTCCGACTCACCAAACAACCAAATCACATGTGCTGAGGGTTTATGTACAGGGAAGGTGTTTTAAAAATGAGCTGATAAAAAAACAAAATAAAGAGGGATATGAAGGAGAAACAGCCCTTCCAGCGCCCTCCTGACACTGGCAGCAACGTTTCTGAGCTTTTTTAACCCGGCCTTGCTTTGTGGAAGGTGATATTTCCCCTGAATAGCTCTGCATTGGTTTCATTAGATTTCCTTGAAAACGTTATTTTCTTTGCCTTTTCTAATTACATTGTGATTGTGCTAAATATCTCAGGGAGTCATTGGAGCTAGACCATACATCAACATAGGGTTTGGAAGTGTTCTAAAGACACTTGCAGAACTCATGCTGCTTGATAGAAAAAGCTTCAGACAGTACTTAGAAGGACAAACTCTGTTCTTTGAGGATCCAGAAAGTAAAATACAGAATTTCATTTACTTTTCAGTCCAACAAAATCTGCACTGGAGTGTGGAAGGGAGTAGGTGTAATTAAGTATTGAATAGCCTATTGATGTTCTTTCCTGGTATTTAAATCATGCCCCATGTGGCTCTCATTATCCAAACACTCACACACATGCTTAATTTTGACCATGCAAATACACTAAAGTGGAAGTAAGAGAAATATGCCCATGCACAGGAGAAGCTACAGTGCCACGTTTAGGGGATCCGATCATCTCTGTACCTTGCTGCAGCCCAATTCCTTTTTCTGCAAGAAGGTGCTGTTCTATGTGGTCTAAGAGATCATCTCCAAAAGCCTTTTATTAATTTGTTCAGCGAAGGTCCAAAAACCTTCAAAAGCATATGGGTGACAGAGGCTAGACGTGGCCACTGCTGGTAGGTGACACCTCCAGGACAGCTCAGTGATGGAAATGAGTCAGTGTGCTCCGCAAAGCCTTAGTGGGCTTTCTGAGAGCACTTACCATGATGAGCTACTGGGGAAGAAAGAGTGGAACCATGTGTTCTATTGGTTATTTTTAAGCTTTCATAATTCTTCTGGACCACCTGATGGACTGAAACCAGAGAGCACAGTCAAAACCTATCGTTGTAATCCTGGGGTATCAACTCTGGGCCTTGATTTACCCTTTAACACCAGCCTAGACATAAAGAGGGCAGACTTGGCTGTTCTGAGATGCCAAATACACAGCTAATTTCTGGCCTTTTTACGAAACTCCTTGCTTCAATGTCTTTAAGCTCCACCTGACCGTGTCAGCCTGGGCAGTCAAGAATTATTTCGGTTATCACTACCTACCTCTTTAAGATTTTCTATGGCAAAGTCTATTTTTCTTTGGATAGCTAGAACTGTAGAATTTCCCTGATGTGGGTGAAGCTCTACTAATATAAAACCACTTATATTCATATGGCTTATTCCTGTACGAGAACAGGGAATGAGCTCAGAGGGTACAAGGCACCCTTATGCCATCCACACTACAGGATGTGCTGCCGTAACTGTATGGCTAAAATATCACAGCCTTGGCCAACGTAATTACACCAGTACAAAAGATACTGTGTGCAGACCAGAGCTACATGTGCCACTTCCTAACGCTTTCATAGGCCACTTTTGGCCACTGTTGTTCCCGAATTAAAACACTTCGTTCAGTCAGGTCCTTGTCAGATCCCAAGCAGCAGGGAAAAAACTGGCCGGTGTACCTGGCTCAACAGATATTTCTGACATGGGACGGCAGAGCCAGGGCAGCTGGCCCAGGGCAGTCCCTTCACCAGAGGAAAGCATCTCTCGTTTTGCTGGTTGATGAATTTACGATCTAGGACTCTGCTCAAGAGGAAGCAGAAAGGGAGAGGTGTCACAGGGCAAGAAAGCCAACCCATCTGAAAATCTGGATCCTTTTTTGTTGTTTCTGGGGCTAGTTCTTCTCCGCCTGACATGCTGCATGTCAACCACCACGTCAGTCACATGGAAAAGAGAGTTTTGCTTTGAATAAACTTTTGAGAACCACTGCAATAGGGAAAAGGCCATGAGAGATGGGAAGATGAAGAAGACCTGTCTGCTCTGCTCCTCCACAGGTGACAAATTCAGAATGGCTGGCACCGCTGAAGGGCTGTGTCTTTCTGGGAGAGGACAAAAGGCAACGAACTGGGGAATGAAATGGTTCCTTCGGACTCCCCATGTGCTTTTGGGCTGTGGAGAACTTCTTGGGATGTCGCTCCCTGTGCCTTAGTTCAACCTCTTCAAAATGGAGACAGTAGTTAAGTGAATTGCTTGGATTTTGGCCAAACAGGCCGGAATACACTGAACTCATCTAATCACGGAAGTTAAGTAGCCTTAGGCTCCTACAGTGCTTGGATGAAAGGCCAGGCCAAGCCAAGGGGTCATGGTGGAACATTAAACCAAATAAATCAAACCAGCTGGGAGACTGCATTTGCTCTCAGCGTTACTTCAGAGCTGACGGATGGGGAGAAAAAAGAAAGGAGGAGTTCATTTGCTCACTCTCTGGGAATGACAGCTGCTCGCCCATCTGAGGGGGAGACAGAGCATGAAGATCAACTGCTACTATCAATCAGTTGGTCCTGGGATGGGGAGAAGGCTGCAAAAAACATATTGGGTTGTGAGAGACAGAAAAAGAAGAGTTTAGGGAATGGTGGTGTGCTGTGTCCATAAGTGAGGTGAGATGCAGAGGCTGGGGACTGCCCAGGTGGTTCGTATGGCTCATTGCTGAGCTGCTTGGGGCATCCTGGAGCTGCTCTGCGGGACAGGACTTCCCGGGTTGCCAAAGCCTTCCTCAGCCTGTTACAAATGCTGCGTGTTCTAGAGCTGTCATCAAAGGGCCTGAAGGACACTCTCTGCAGATAGCTTCTGGAAGTGTGGAAACCACTCCAGGAAGCATCAGGGAAGAAAAGACCTAACTCGGTATGCATCAGAGTAAAATAAAAGAGTCTGAGTGTCTGAGGGCAAGAGCAGAGCAGAAACAATTAATAAAGTGGATTTCACCCCCATGGTACTGTTTAGTCAACCTCTTGTATTAACACAGAAGCTGGTTCTGGTAACATGCTCCTGCTGGAGGATGCTCCTCTTCCCCCAGAGACTTCCATACCATGTGTATGAAGAAGGGCTTGAATACAACACTGGGTGAGACCCCATCCAGTAGGGACCTATGGAGGACAGCTGAATAGAAATGAGTTATAATTTCAGTAGGATGGGAGATAGAATATATTTATGACTACCAAAAGAAGTGAGACCCTAGAAAAACAAGCCTGTTGGAAATGGTTCTGAAGAACCAGACAATGCTTTCATTGGGAGGGCCAGGTACTGCTTACATCATAAAAAATAATCCTGAAAGAACTGTAGTGAAAGTGAACCTTGTAGAACAGTAACAGTAGGAAATGTTGAGATAGTTCCTTTCCCCAGTCCCAAGTTGTCCTGTTATTTGTCTAGGAGCTGCTGAAATTATTTTTTGAAGATGTGCCTTAGGAAGAGCTTATTATTGCTCAATCTGAATGAGACAAAGCCACTGAAATCATAGTGCAAAGAAGAGTCCTGTAGCATCAGGGCAAAGATATCAGTGTTTCTGAAAGGCTTAGAGCTTCAGGTTCCTCACTGCATTTTGCCTTTAACTCCTCTATATGATGACAGTAGGAGCTTGGTGCCGAAAGGTGCCTGTGGCTGGTAGAAAGCCAGGGTGCTTCACGCTGTCAGGCTCATTGAGCTTCAGTGTTTTTTCACCACCACAGAGCTGTGGCCAAGTTACTCAACTAGGTAGGCCTACGGGCTGACTTCGTGTGGAAGCTCTTTATGCATACAACCATCCGTGTTCCTTTTGTCACGGCCTTTTTGCATTCTGTTGAAGCTCTTTCCCTGTAAACGTGCACCAAACCCTGATCTAGCCCATCTTCTCAGTCGTTGTCCCCTGGTAGTGCTTCTTTTGATCTCTCCTCGACTTTGCTGAGTGCATTTTGGGGGTTATATTATCACTATATGAATCAAAGGGAATTGCCGTCATCACCAGACTTGTTGCATGTGCTGCACAAAGCACCTCCAACAGCGTATGAAGGAGAGGAAAGAACTTATTTATTTGTAAGCATGCACTTCAAAAATTACATGAGGCCCACCAGGAAGAAGTGAGTCTAGTCCATGTGGAGACATGGATACAGAAAATTAACCCAGACACATATTTTGTGGCAGATCTGCAAATTATTTCAATTTCTATTTTAAGTACCTAATTGCTTGATCACACATAGGAGCAGAGAGAAATACGAATGCAGCATTTGCCTTGCCTACTACTGTGAGGATCTCAAGCACAGAGTAATTAGACTTGGACTCCCCAAGTGTGGAATTAACAGTATGTTTGGGTTAAACTCTTCAGACAAATCATAGCCGGGACTTGTCTCAGCTTCTCTTTGCCCCCACAGTGTGACCAGCCTCTGCGTTTGAGAATATTTTGGTCTCCGGTTCTGTTATTCTATCACTTCTTATTATTAGAAGTTTTTCTCATATCCCGATTGGTAGAAAACGTCATCATCGATTGCCAAGAATAACCTAATATTGTTTAAAAACATTATTGCTGGGGCTGACCCAGGGCATGTCGTGCTGTGAGCGGAGTAGACTTGGAATCACAAACTCCTTTCAGCTTATGGAAGCAACAAGGGCCGATGTGTTTCTTGTGCTTGCTGAGGGCAAGCTGGAGAAGAAGGTTACACCCGCTTCACGTTGGCACTTCCTGCCAGTCAGCAAAGCAGCGGTGTCCCGCGATGGCTGATCGCAGATGTTCATCCTTCCCCAGGCGAGAACAGAAGGGAGAGAGGGAAAGCACAAACCCGCGGGCGACCGAGCTTTTCACACTCCTGTTTCACCTCGTGTGGCGTCGTCTCCATCACGAGCGGTTCTCGCAGAGGGCTGGCAAACTCCTTCTCAAAGAAAACAAAAGCATCTCACAACATTTGCGTAAAACGTGAACCACATCTTTAGGGATTTTGAGAAGCACTGGAACGTATTAGAAAAGTTTTGCCATTCTATTTCCCCCTCATCTCCTGTTACTTCCTGCCTTTTGCACAGCTCTGGACGAGCCTTGTGCTTTCTAGGACAGGAAACACCAGAACTGTTACTGCTGCTTAACTGCAGCAAGATTTGCACCAGCTGTTTCTGATGGGGCCATCCGATGCTAGGTGCTAACCCCCGTGAATTCAGCCCCTTCCTGGTGGTTTTTCCTTGTCACCACGGATGACACAGGACAGGATGAAAGCGCTGTAATTATTTGTGTTTTCATAGAATCATAGAATGTGTTGGGTTGGAAGGGACCTCTAAAGGCCATCTAGTCCAACCCCCCTACAATAAGCAGG
>JAVSBS010018567.1:28504-60914 GCA_033124195.1 Coracias cyanogaster | reverse complement strand
TGAAGAAGGGCTCACGTTACACTTGGTGGCTGAAGTCATAATAACTGGGAGTGGCACAAACTAGCAGAGCTCTGTGCTCAGTATGGAGTAAGATTTTTATTCACTCACACCAGGTCACTAACGTGCCAAACTTTTCTAAGTATGTATGTGTCAAACCAGCCTCCCCTTTCCAGCCACACACCCAAGCATAGCTGGTACTGTCCCTGACGAGCTAATTAATGAAGAGCACCCTCCTTTTCAAACTTCTCTGTGACAGCATTTCTGGAACTGCTGCACCACCAACCAACAGCAGTGGTTTGCTAGGAACATGCTTATCAAGGTCAAAACACCTGCCTGCTATTCCTCCTGGGCCAGCGGCTCTGCTCCCACAGCGACCACCTCGCTCGCTCTCTTTCTTCATACTTTGTATGACGTAAGGAAAACACTTCATCTGACAGATCTTCTACCTGTAAGGAAATACAAGGATAGCTGCTGCCATAATTACGAACATCACTAGAAACAAAGGCAGCTGATATTAGATACAACTCTGCAAAGGTCTGTTCACCAAACAAGAAGAGGCAACACAATGCATGCGTGCCGTATAGAGGCACATCGAAATCCAGGCGTTGCGCTTGCACTCTCACTAGAGCTCTCGTATAGAGCATGCTGTCACTTCAGCTTTCTCTCGTTACATGTCTGCGGCTGATCTGAATGGATATAGAAATTATAGCCCCCCCCACCCCCCGCAACTAACACATTTTTCTCGATGGTGAGAGGCAGAAAATTAAGAGGACAAGTATTCATTTGCAAATCAAGGCAGTAGTAAAAGCACATAATAAAGACAAGCAAAAATTCCAGGGGTTTCCAGAGAGTGCTTTAGGAGGAGGCTGGGAGGCAGCAGGATTTGCCAGGTGCTCTTTAGGCACGACAGAATAGGTCTGCGCTCACCAAGGACTTCGATAGCTCCACACTGAGAGGAACTCAGCAAACCTGAGGTGCCGCATTCCTGCTACGAAACCAAGCAGAAAATGGGTTCTGCTTTGAAGAGCCTATGTCTTAGCAAATGATTTGCGTGACTCCGGTACAGCTTAAAAACAGCCCTCATGTGAGGACTTTAACTGCTCATAGCCAAACAAGAGCCAGATTTTTAGGCAAGACTCAGATGTAGCTATCGCATCTGACCTTTGCTTTGAAAGAACCATCTTCATTTTGCCGTTGGCAGCACGCCAGGAAGTTTGCTCCGCAGACGCTGGGTGAGGAGCACTTTCCTGCCCTACCCCCTCGCCCCGCAGATGGCAGGGCGAGCGCTTGGCTGGGCCCCTCCAGCGCGGCTCAGCGTTATTTCAAAGTGCTCCAAACCATTCAGCCTCTTCAAAGTTCACCTAAAAAGCTAAGGTTGGCAAGAGCATACAAGTGGTGCAGCCATGGATTTTATGCCAGCCACTCCCAACTCAAAAGCAGAGAAATTCTAGGAAAGAACAATTGCTGGTCGTAGGAGCTGTGAAGCTGCATTGCCAGATCAGTCCGGGACAGGAATGATACCAATACCGGGGGGGTCGTGGAAAATAAACTGAATTTTTTTCTATAAAGCAAAATCCTCAGTGGTGTTACACAAGTATGACCATTTATCTTCTGACTGAGTCTGATACAGTGCGGACCCAACCGCGGAGTCCTCACTGCAGTGTCAGATAGCACCACCACTCTAGGTTACATTGGCCACTG
Source organism: Coracias cyanogaster (assembly GCA_033124195.1). Classification (NCBI taxonomy): domain Eukaryota; kingdom Metazoa; phylum Chordata; class Aves; order Coraciiformes; family Coraciidae; genus Coracias; species Coracias cyanogaster. Next base: position 59,213 of record JAVSBS010018567.1, on the reverse strand, counting down.
GAAGGACTCCCCTCCAGGCCTGAGGTTTGCTGCAGAAGCCAGTCTTTGTTTCAACAGCACCGAGGTACTTCATGGCCATTATGGGTACAAATGAAAAGGATTACAATGCAAGTACTACAATTCAGCACGATCTTAATCAGCCACAGGACCTGCTAGCTAAAACTGCGGCTGCACGGTTCCTCTTCAGCCCTGCACTCGACAGGAACCTTCAGACAAACAGGCCTGCTTTGTTTGCCCATCTCATGACCACTTTTTGAAGACTCCTCATTGCTTTTATTTATTTATGTTAAACACAAACCACTTTGTTAGCTCCTGGCTTCCTTTCACAAAAGTCAACTTAATGGGTTTCCTTCTCTCTCTGGAATTCACCAGCTCTGTTGCTTGGATGGCACTGGAACAGGGCTGCAGCTCAGTTCACATTCTGTCTTTCCAAGGTCAATGATGTATAGCGTGAAAGTGAGAATTTTATGAACCACAAAAGTGCTATTCCCTCAGGGAAAATTCAGGATTTTTCTGTGTGCTCAGATTTCCTTTGAAGTGGAAACAAAAGATAATTTTGAAAGAAAAACTTAAGACTTTGAAAATACTTTTCTTAGCAAATTGCCAAAACTTTTCATGCTGGGAAGAAACTTCATTTTTAACAAGCATCCTTTCAAAAAATCAAAGTCCACGTTCCTCTCCAAGTGAAGAGTTTTGAAAAATATAGAAATGAGCCTCACTGTTGCTTGTCCATAGCTGGTGATAGCAGATTTAACTAGTTGTTTATTTAAAATGAGTTTTACCCTATTCCACTGAAGACTAACAAGTAATACATGTTCTTTTTTTGAAAATGGTTCTTTGCTCTGTGGATAAAATCACATTACGTCAGAGTAAAAGGTCTCTGCTTGGTTCAGTACAGTCTCTGCCCCTCCTCAGCTGTGTAACACTTTATTTCCTCCACCAACTTTAAGTTAATTTAAAGTTGCTATAGCTGGAGAAATTAGCTATTTATTTTCCCCCCAACAAAGTTAGTTTGAAAAAGGACAAAAGAACTGTCATTCCTTGGTGGATGGATCTGGCAGTGATGTTGAGAGAAAAGACTATTAGGAAGGCCTGTTTGTGAGGCATGTCTAATGATTTCACTCAAAGAAAAAGCCTTAAAGCAAACTAAGTTTTGGATCCCCCCCCCCCCCCCATGGCATCTTGTTAAGCTACAAGACACTGTGCACTAATGTTGAATAGCACCAGGAATATTTCTGAAAGGTTCTCAAAACAACAACATCTGTGTTTCAGTCTTTGCCTTCACGGGAAACACTGAATCATGTCGTGAAAACACTTACGCAAAACTAATTACACATAGAATTATTCCAAAGTATTTCTCATTACTAAAACAACTACAAAATAAACTTCAGCGCTACTTTACAACCCCGCTTCACCAGAAACTTTAACCTGGACAAAAGAAATTAAAACCGAAATAAAACCGGAAAACCTGTGCCACACCCTCCCATGCCTTAAAGCAAGAACAGACTGCTAATTCATGCATGCGAACCAGGAAACACAAATGCACTATTTCCAAAAACTAAGTATTTTTAGAGCAACTAAGAGAGCACACACAGATAGCAGATTAACTTTTGCATTGCCCAGCTGTTACATTTGTCCTTGTAAGGCAAAATTTCTAAAAATAAAAATCGCGCACCCAAAAAAGGTAAGCTCTTTGTCCTCAAATAAAGGCACAGGGAATTGGCCTGATTTTCAGCAAGTGCCAAGTTCTTGTCCTTGCAAGTGTGGCTCCTTTAGAACATGACAGATTTGGGACCCCACTCTTTTTTTTTTTGTGGCTTGTGGAAACTTTGGGTGCAAGTCATGCATACAGGTTGTTGCATTGAAAGCCTTTAAATGAATAAGAGAGAAGGAGGGGGAAAAAAAAAAGTTATCAAGGGGAAGAAACCCCTAATTGCTGGTTGACACAAGGACAAATCCAGAAGTTTTAAATTTAGCCAGGCATAAGATAGGCAGAAAAGCAACTATTATGGAATTTCACCACAGGCTGCTATGCAGGGGAACGCCAAGAAAAAGCTTACTTTGTATAAAAGCAGAAAGTACATTTTGCCCTCTCTTGTCCTTCACAAATGATCTACTGAAGCTTGCCTTGATTTCAGTACAAGGAACAATTTCTAGAGTGTCAGAATGTGAGTGCGGAAAATGCAAAAAGGGAGTGCTGCTTTCTCATGTCTTTTTTCATGCTTACTCAGTAACAAATCTAACTCAGCCTAAAATCTAAAAAGCAAGGAAGTGGAAGAATTATGATCAGGCAACCACCTTTTCTCAGTACTCTGAAAAACATCCAAACCAATTAACATGATCCCAAAAGAAAGGGGGAAAATTGGCAAAGGATGGTTTAGACAAACAAGATCTTTAGCGTTTTTCTCCTGTCTGACATCTCTCTCCTACCCAGCAGCTGACAGCCAATACAGAAGCAGTGGGCCACAGCAGGAGGCAAAGCTGCTTTATTGTTAACGCAAGTTATTTCCTGGCCAAAGGATGAATCATGCAGGATCAACTGGTCATGCCAAATACAAATGTTCTGGGAGGGCTACTAAACGAGCGATTAGCCCATGAGCTTCACAGGGAGGGACCTTCAAGTTCCTTCAGCAAAATATGTGAAAACTCCATGAGACAAGTTATCTGTATGGGATCTGAAATCTAAACAAGAAATCCCCGGAGTCCTCCAAGCAAGTCTCTTGAAGCCCTGAAGGGGCTGTTGAAATTCTTTTTTTCCCTCCAGAGATACAAGGATGAAGAGAGAGCAATGATCAGTTGATTCTCAAGGGACAGTGCACCCTTGCTGCCTTACTAGGTAAGCACTGAATAGGTGCTTACTGTTGGCACCTCCAAATGGTTTAATTAAACATCCTTGCAGGAGAGCTCTCCTGTGTGTGTAATTTGCCCTTCTCACTATGAAAGAAGATCAGATACGTTCCTGCTAGCAGAGATGGTACCAAACCAAAAGGCGGTGGTGGAGGTGACATAAATCTGACCACCAGATTTCACAAGAATTTCTCACGTGCATGATAAAAAGCAGGGACTGAGGAAGTTTTTCTCTTCCTTCCGACCCAAAAGCATGGGGCCAAATGAGTGCAGCTACACTGGGTAGGGCGCTGATACCATGATGCTCTCCAAAAGGAAACGTTCCTTTCCATGGAGCAGACAGCTACAGCCCTAGTAAAACTGAGGAAGCCAGTGCCTTTGTGGAAAGTGGATTTTCTACCCCAAGGGAGTAGTGTAACCATTTCATTTGTTTCCTGTGTTCAGTGTAATCTTCTGTACTGCTACCCCAATGCACTTTTTCTACTGTGGAAGTGCCTAAACCCCAGTTGTAGAGACTCTGGAAAAGGAGCTCAGGAGCAGATAGTGTGGATGAAGGTAGGAATACAAGTCCTACAGTTACAATAGTTGATAGCAGCCTACAGAAGAGACTGGAGGCAGATTACAGGTGTCCGAAGAACAGCAAAACTGGTAGGTTTCTGGAAAAGGAGCCACCAGAAGGTTGGAAGGACAGAAGACCAGCCCTGCTGGTATGTTCACACTGGGGTTAGGAAATGCCTCAAACCCCTGATTGGGGAAAAAAGGTCCCCCAGTTGCAAAGTCCACAGACGTTCCCTGGAAGACAGATTCTTATGTCTGAAGGAGGCAACAGTAGCATATGATGTGCAAACTTAGCTCAGGAGACAAGCAGGAAATGCTGAAGGTTTCTGACAAAGGGAAAAGAAGAGAAGTTTGCTCGCAACAGGAGGGATGCAGGAAAACGAACACTGAGAGGAAAACTGAGGAAACCTGCTGGGCCCACAGGCAAAATGCCAAATTACCTCCTGAAGAGCAACAGGCCATAGGAACTGGCCATCAAAGAAGAGGAGGAGAGAGGAGGACAATGTCACAGCACAGGCAGCCCCGAGGAGATGGTTGCGGTGAGACCCGGTGTCACAGCATCCAGGAGCAGGAGAGGGGAAGCCCGGACCAAAGGGACCCTTTGGGAGCTCTGACTGTGCTGGCAGCACGGGACAGAAGAGCCAAACGAGCAAGCAAACAAGAACTATTAACGGAGATACTCACATTTCTGGCATCCAGCCCAGGGTCGAGTAGGTTGGGATAAGACACATTTTCACAATCTGATAGGTAATACATTATTTTTGCAATTTGAAACTTACCAGGATTTGGATGAAGTCAGTGACTTTGGAAAACATACAGCAATTATCCCAATTATATATTGTAACTAGTTTAATTAAAAACTGGCAGTTTAATTAAAATACAGCCTACCTCTTCTTCATCTGTTTGCGGTCTTTCTAAAGGTTGAAATTCGACAACTCTCCAGCTAGAAATGAGACAAGAAAAGTCAAATTAATTTGCTGAAATGCTTTCATTATTTCAGGAGTAGAGATGACTCTTCTGTTTCTATGCTATATTGTAAGTTACTCCTCCTTCAGTGCTGCTCGTGCTTCAAAATTTCTCTCAGATAAAATAATTTCAAATTTAAGGTGCTGATACAAGATGCTCGAAATTTAGATTTTTCCCTTCCCAACCCAATATCTCACCTTTCCAACGCAGTCTTTAAGCTATTCAATAGATTCTTAATAATATTTTTTCTTTAATGACAATATAAAAGCACATACGCATTAGAGATTTAAAATATGAAACGACTGCATTTAGCCATTTCAGGCAATTTGCTAGTAACGCACTGAATTTTAGCACAGGACATCAATTGCCCTGTTTTAACAATCTAAATACATTCTTTTTCTAAAACAACCAAACAAAAGAGATGTCTTTAGAATCAAAGATTGTAGGTTTACACTGTATGGGAAAAAAATAAGCTTTTTCTGTTGTATCAGAATGGATAGATTTTAAAAATATATGCTAAAAGCATTTCTGTTTGATTCACTGAAAATAGTTAACTATTTTCTTATGAACCTTAAAATAATGAACAAAAAAGACAGCAACTGTTAAATAACTGTTCGGAGCCTGTCAGCCTTACGGCACATTTAAGGCCAGAAATACCACTACAATTAAGATAATACAAACCCACTTCTATTTTTATCCCATCCGTGCACCTGCCATCTCCCTCCCTGTGTGTATCGGACTATTTCCCTTGTGCTATCAGCTGTCCAGGCTTCCCACCACTCCAGTCACACAAATTGAAGCCCACAGGAAAAAACAACCCAAGCAGATGAAAAGATCATCTGAATATTATAAAATGATCTAACTACATGTTAACGATAGCCTTATTTCACATTGTCATGTTCATTCTGATATCTTCTTTGCAGCAAAGGAGGACATAAACAAACCTTGGGGTTAGGATTTCTTTGTACTGTAGTTTTTCCAGCTTCGACGGTGCCACCAGCGACATGGGAATAACGATGTTGTCTATATCATAGGAGCTCTCACTTCTTAATCTCCTCCTGGAGTTATGCTGTATAATATAATCAACACAAGACAAGATTAATCAGCTCAAACCATAGGAACTACATGTTAACTGAGAAACATTAGAACTGCATGGGGAAAAAGTCTGTAACTTGACCGCATTTTCTAGTGGCTTGATGACTTCTGACTGCCCCCCTGCCCTGATGGAATCTCAACACATCTTAAAACGGTCTCATCTGAGATTTACTTCTTGCTGCCATAACTCTTACTGAAATCAATGGGAGTTTTCCTTCAGTTACAGTTAATTCTGAATACCTACGAAAACTTTGAAGGTAATGCTGCCTTCTTCACAATCTTCAGTATACAAAGATGACCTTCTATAATCTATCTACTAACCCATAGCCCAAGTGGTTCTTCAGTGTGACACAAGAATTCCAAAAGAATGAAGCTACGTTTAGCAGTGAAGAACAGACTACAGGGAAAGTGGTTTTCTGAAAGAGGTGCGAAAGGTAGAAACTGAATTTCTTTCCCATGATCGCAGTAGGATTCCTGGCGGTGTTCTCTGTCCAGTGCATGGAATCTCCATGGGTCAAAACCAGAAGTTCCTCGATTACATGAGGCAGTTTAATTTTAAATCATTATATATTCCATATTACAAGATCTCAGGTTTTAGCTGAGCGTTAATGAGAGTAGTCTATTCTAAAATGCTCATTTAGGTATTCTTTGACAACCGTCTGCTCAGGCAAGGGAAAAAAGGAGTGTACATTGTCAAAACGGTGTGTGGGAGACAGATTTAAACTCGGCTCCCCAGGAGTCAGCACCAGATTGAAACATGACAATTTACAGAGCACTGGTATACCGCTAGGCTTAGCAGAACTGAGGGACTGAAATCTGCATATAATTATGAAATTCTCAATGAATTCCAATACAACAGAGTGTGTTTCTGCAGGGACTTCACTGAACCAGAGCTCTGCTGCTTCTTCAGCAAATTTATATACCAGAAACTTTGCCTGTAGTTCTGCGCAAAAGGTTTTAAATAGTGAAGCCAAGAATTAACATATTCTGTGAGTGTTTGCACTGTGAGGCCATTTTACGTAGCTGCACCAAGAAAAAAGGGTCGTTAAGAGTCCTTGTGTAAAACTTGAAACATAAATCACAGTATATTTGATGAAATTTGGAAACAAAATTAAAAATGAAAGGCCCGGTGCCAATAAACTAAACTTACACTGCAGTTAAATGATCTGCAAAATTCTTTTACAAGCAAGTGCCTATTTTAGGAACACCACATACTCAATCTGGAATAAATTACTTAATGTAATCCGCTGTGTAAGTGCTCTGCACTGTAATTTAACACTAAATTAGATGTAAAAGGCATGGTTTGGGATTATTAATTTACACAATGTATGTTGATATCTCAATTAAGACAGTGACACCTTATTGGCTTACCTGTGATGAAGTGCTCTGAGGGGGCCTAGACATGGCACTGACGTTGGTCATGGAGGCCAAACTGCTCTGGGATTCTGGTTCTGCATGTTGAAAGGAGAATGTCTCAAACCTAGCGTTACGTTCGCCTGTCACAAAAAATAATAATAATGCATACCGACTGTTGTCTTTTAGACTAACCATATTTTTCCATAATAATAAAAAATAATGAAGTCATCTCTAGAAGCCCACAGCTAACCACTGAGAATTTACCGAATGCTAAAAAAAGCCGTCTAAACAAACACTTGCTACTCATCCTGTCATTGTTCCACAAAACGTATCCCTCTCCTTCCACGAAGGATTTCTTGTTGTGGAACCAGCTTCACATGGGCAAATCCTGCTTCTTCTTTAGGAGCTGCCACAGACTACACAGGCAGCAAAGGCGACCAGGCTTGGGGACACTCCCAGTGTTCCCTAACAGGGCTTCCCAAGCAGGGCTGTGTCTCACTGGTGTACCAGTGCAGAGCCCTCACTGACAGCTTCTTCCTTGATAAATGATAAAACTGGCAGCAAGGGGAACAAAGAAAGTTAGTTTCTAGATCTCCATGTGTGGCATCTTCTAGTCCACTGCTCCAGACAAATCTTGTTTACTCTTACTCAGTCCCAGCGTAAGCAGCATTTAGGGGGATTCAGATTTTAACCACTTGTATTCTGCTTTCCTTCTACCTTACTTTCCAGTAAGAGAAGAGAACTCAGATTTAATATACTGCCTAATAAAAACAATCAGTGTATCCCAATGTGAAAAAAGAGGGAAGACTGATCCTAAAGACTATTGCACAGGCTGGGTCAAGGACATGAACTCTCATCTCCCAGGCAGCTCTGCAACTCCCTGGCACACAGCTTTTATTTTTGGCCTTGTTCATCAGGCTGACCTTCCCCATGGATAACTTCTCCTAGACAGAGCCCAAATTAGGAATAAATATGTAGTACTACACCCGTAGCACTAATAAGCTAGAACTGCTGCTGCTACTCACGAATACACCAAATAGAAGTTTTCTAGCATTGGGAAATGACGATCTTCATGATAAAAGATGGCTTTTTTAGTTCCAATGATTCAAAGAACTACATGCTATTGGCAAAAGACTAATTGTAACTTCAAAGGTTTACAGCAAGAAGTTTTCTCTCTTACTAGTGTTCCCAAGTAAATCCCATTGTTGATGTCAATGTGCATGACATAAGGAAACAACATAGTTGCAAGAAACACGGTGTCACCATCTGCCTTTTGGGGACCAGCGACTGTTTAGGGCAGTGGGTGGCATGGAAAAAAGGGATCACTGATGGTGGGAGAGGACAGGGCACAGCACCCGCCATGGAGAGGGGCACGGAGCTTAAGAGAAGGCTGCACAGCAAAGGGGAGGTCGTAATGGACACGGGGACTGATGCAGAAGCAAAAACTCATCTAAATCCAAGACAGTTTTCAATGTGTCCAAAACCACCTTTTATTCTCTCTTGTAACTTTCTAATCAATAGGGGCTCTGTGGTTTGTGGCTGTAGTTTGTAGGGGTTTGGCGCTGTATTTTGAGGGGGGGGTTGTGTTTTGGTTTCTTTTAAACAGATCATAATTTTGGTTTAAATCACCTCTGTGGAAATTCCTCTATCTCCACCTCTACTGCAAGATTACACTAGCCGTTTTAGCTGGGTATGCACCAGAAACATATTTTTCTACAATGTTAACTGATCATTTATATCTTTTAATTCTTTCTTAGGGGAAATGTTAAACTAACACAGTTTGTCCTCTTACACAGTGATTTATTTTCTTCAAATGTCACGTAAGGAATTTTGCCAAAAGTTGTCCAAAAGTTCATATGAATTAATCTGTAACAGAATCCGTTATGTTTTACATTGGAACAGCCTGGAGGGGTAAGATGCTATTTATCTTTACAATGGTACAATGCTGAATTTTTTGTCCCTAAATTATATTATTCTACAGAACTTTCAGGGTACTTTCTATTAATTTACCAAGTGCCGAAGTGGAGATTCAATGGCTTAAAATACAAAGATAACAACGGTGAAAACACTAATTATAAGCACTGGCTACCCACAAGCCCTCTTAACAGTCTGGAAGGAAACCAGAACCACAAATGACAGTACACAACAAATGAAACATAGCTGACCAAAGATGCCAGGAATAGTAAATGCTTGGTTGGGCACGTGATTTGACAGACAGCTTTGCAATTCAGTCTGTTTCACTGGCTACTATAAAAAAAAATCCTTCATATAAAAAAAATAATGATACCCAGTACTAGAAAAACCTTGTTGGACTGCTGAGCAGTTTCCTTTAAGAGCATTCCAAAAATAAAATACAGAAGCTTGTCTCCTTTTGTAATATATATGAGGAAGAAAGAGAAGGATTACTATGCTTTAAAATAGCCATTTATTTTCATGGTGCCCTAAGTCCATTTCTTCACTCCTGTACAGTCTCATAACAGTATCCTTTTTGGAGACAACCTAAAATTAATTCTCAAAGTCCAGCGGTAACAAACTCCTCTATACAGCACATATTTTAAAAGGAGTAGTGCCATCTTAAGCAACACCATTTTCTTACCTACTGCTGTCTCACTTAGATGTCTTTTCTTTCTTCCTTCTGATAGCTGGTCAGATGTTCCTGACACTGACTGAGGTTTGGAATTAGATAAACAGCCACCGCTCCATTGTTTGACAGAAACATTATGTTGATTATAGTCTGCAGCAGAGAAAGTATATATCAAGTTGAAAACTTATTTTCCATTGGTGCAATCTCAACTACTAAACTATTTATAATGGAAAAAACCAGGCTTCTGTGAGGAATCCAAATAGCAAACAGTACTGCAGGCAGGCACCTGTGTCTGCAGAGAACCCATGGCCCAAACTCCCCCCACTTAGTGCCCTCCTACAGCTCTGATGGGATCATTTCAGTGCAACCAAGGAGAACCTGCGGTCTCGGAAGAGATTCCTCTTCCACCTAAAGCCTTAGCCACTTGCCTTCACTGATAACCTGTGGCAAGTGTATAAATTGAACCTGTTCAGGGCAGAAAGTACTGGTAAATGAATGAGAAACAGTCTTGCAAATATGAAAATATTTTGCTTTACATACCATTCTCTGGAGATACTTTAAACTCCATTCCCAAAGATGATGTATCAACAGGTTCTCCTTTGATGTCATCCTTCCTTAATAATGTTTCAAAGTATATGTGAAGAGGAATATCTAATAATAATAATAATAAAAAAATCCAAATGGCATGAGGTCTGTATCAGAAAGATGGCAACCTATAAGCCAATGAATTATGCATCATCACTAAAGGGCTAGGAATCAATGTCTATAATGTTACGTAATACAATCTATGAGCAATATTGCTGCCTCGAGTCCTTCAGCTCATGAAGAACGGCAGTGCTCAGTAACTCCTGCGAGGACCCATCACTTGTCTATGTGGCAGCGGTGTCACTCAAGGTCAAGCTGAAGACAAGATAGGAAAACATGTCCTGAAACTGGTGAGACCAAAGGGAAACTCGATGATGACAACCCAAAAAAAGCAAAGTGATTTTTGCATGACTGAAAAAGAAAAATTTGAGGCAAGGTAATTCTCCGCAGGACAGTTATTGTACAAGTGCTATCCTCCAGTATAAGCAAAGACCTGTAGATGTTCCTATCAAAGTACTATTGAGGATAATCTCCACTATCTGCCTGGAGGTAAGAACTCAAGGTACCCGCCTTTCTATTAGTGGAAAGTGAGAGTTATGCTGGTAAAAACAAATCCATTTTTAGCTGTGAAGCTACACTGCCATACATGCTGACCACAGCAGTATACATTCAAGTGGTTCCAAGCTCTCCAGCACAAAGAACTTCTCAGGGCTGACAAGACTGCTCAAGTCAAGATAGGACTCAAACCTAAGGAACGCTCCTGAACAAATCCCAGTGCAGGCACACACACTACGTAGATTAACAGCACTTTTTTGCTGTTCAAACTGGAAGTAAAAAATGAAGTTGTCTTACTCTGGAATAAACTATGTTTATACCTGCAATTTCTCCAGAATTATTCTTCATGAAAACAAGATCTGGAGGGTATAAAGTGAGAGTAAGACTGAGGTCTTCCCCTCTTGACTAACTCCTCCTGAAACCCCAGCATGGTGGAGAGCACACCGTGCGCTTTTCCCTGTAATCTGAAAAGGCTTCGGTTCAGCCTTTTGGGTACAAGTAATTAATGCTTTTGGAAATTGTCACTGCTGGGAGCCTAGAGGTAATTTCAAGGTACATTCCTTCTTTCTCTGGCAAAGGCTACAGCAGGGCAATGTAATTCATTTCCTGAGGGAGTTCTAACCCTGAATTAGTCTGCAAAACATCTCAAGTGGTAAGGAATTTACCCACTGTTGTAAGGCAGGAAGGCTTAAGAAAAATAGGCTCTATCTGAAAAGCCTTTCCGGAAACAAAATTACAAGAAAGAAGAGAAATTAAGTAGAAAGAAATATGTCAACATAAGAAGCAGGCTTGACAACTATTATGTTCGGAATGAGAAGAGAGCTGAGGGCAGGGCCAAAGCATGGGCATTAAACCACTTTTATTTACATACAACCTTAGCTTCGTGCACCTTCACGACTTGCCAGGACAGCAACTTTCAACATATTTTGCTAACTAAAAAGAACAACCCATTTCATTTTGATAAGGATCTAACTAGATATTTTGTCACAAGATCCCAAGGTCAGTGCTGTGTTTCCTGTTCTACTTCTGAGTAAAACATAAAGAAGGTCTGAAAGGCTTATTAGTCACAACATTTAAGCAAAGAGCTAAATGTGACATTTCTCCTGTTTTGTTGGGTTTTTTTTTCAAGGAAAGGAAATTTCAATATTCTTGTTAAATTTCCTAGTCTTCTTTAAGAACAAGATAAGAAGGAACACAAGGGGCATAAGCCTTATATGACTATCCTTGAACAGACTTCTAATCCCCCTGGTTCCCGTCCAGCTGGGCTGTCAGAGTCACAGGTAAGTGATGAAGAGCTTGTGTGAAGAAGGAAAATTTAAGAGATGTTTTTCTCTCCTCTCCGCAACAGTCCTGCTGACTGGGATGTTTGCTGTTGCACTCTGGATCTCTGGTTGTGTTTCCCCGATCTACTCCTCAAAATAATCTCCTCTTTACCCTGTACATGGGATGTAAACCCTCAGAAACCTCCAAGAGAGAGTTGAGACCTTATCGGGTTTCCATGTCTACGCTTGGGTCTTCTCTACTGGCCAATGAAAAAAGTTCTCCAAACCCAAGACTTACTTTAATCCCTGACTTCCTAATACCAGGCTGCAGCATCTATACTGTCGTTCTGGGAAGACAGCAAGTTTGATTAAAGACTCAATTCCATGGAAGTCCCAGCCTCATATTCAGGATTATTATGTGACAAAGAAGTCCCTAAGAACAGCAGAATTGCTGTACTGGTCGGCAACTACCTGGAAATAGGTTTTTCCTAAAATAAAAAAAAGAAACCAACCTAAAAATCCAATAGTATGAATCCTCTCTGGTGACAGCAGCATTTCATATGCTATTTTGAAGCCCCAAGTGCTGTCAAGTTGCACCTGCACTAGTTTCAGGGCTGAGTCACAAACAACATCATCTGCATTATTGTTCAAAAAGATTAAAGAATCAGATGACAGAAACCATAAACTTCAAAAATCAGAAAAAAGGCTGACTATCACAAAACCAATTAGAAAACCTAAATAAAGCTTTTTGGACCTAGTCCAAAGGGCCTGAACTGAAAGTTGCTTATGAAAACACTACCAAGGTATAGCAGCATGTTGGCAAAAAGCACCGCGCTGACTCAATTAGATACACCATGAAACATTCAAAAACTTTTTCACTGACCAGTCTTTCTTGGCTGTAATCACATTACTGGTATAGGAAACCTAGAAGGTGCGGTTTTCAAATGTCAAGATGAAGTTAAGATTTTCATTGAGCCTAAACTCATGTATTTTGCCAGTGTGAGGTTTTCCGAAGGAGAACTAAGTTCTAAAAATGACTTAAAAGTTACTCCATAAACACTCTCTCAAGTGCAACCACCTTGTCAGAGTCATGGTGTTACTCACCTGAAGGGAATGATAAGACAGGATGGAAGGAAGAGTCCAGCTCTTGCACATAATCTATTAGTTTAGATTCTGCGCTGCACTCCCTACTGCTCAGAGCGGAGGCTGGCACCATATAGCGTAACTGGGTTTTATATGGAAAGGAGGCATCTCTAGACGGTGAAGTCTGCAAGGACACAGAAAAACAAAGCTTAACTTCTCCTTTACTCACTTCATTCGAATTAGAGCAGAAGAGAGAAAGGAAAAAAAAAAGTCAGTGAATGACACTTTTCAATATGGGAATGGGAAAAATATTCCTACAAACTTCAGAGGGTCTAACTCTGACTTACCTCCACTGAGCATGGACTATAGCACACAATACAAAGAATACAAAAGGATCCCTTCAATCAGGGCCAGGAAACAGCTGTCAAAGTTTCCAGAGAAAATGTAACTGTTTCCAATCATTATTTTGCTATAGCTTATGACAAACAAACACCCCTTAAAATTCCATTCCAGCACAACAGGCATGATACAGATGCACAAACAAAACTACCACCAGACTAAATACAGCGTCTCTTTATCCTCTTAGCTTTAGTAAGATTCTTAGTATCAGTATCTCTAGACAGTTTGAGCTTGAAGGCTTTAATGCAAGACACAATATTAAATATTTCGAGCACACCCAGCACTTACACAAAGCAAGAGGGCAAAGACATTACCTTGTTATAATTTAAATAGCAGATAAGCAATGCAAACAAAAGAAGATACAAAGCAACAAACAGAGAGGGATACACTGAGGATTGATTAATAGGTAGGGAGAGGAATTACTAAGAAGAGAAGAACCGCAAAGAAAGATTAATTTAGCTGCTTATTTTTAAAATAAATTAGCTGCTTATTTGCAAGGTTTGTTAAAGTATGGAAGGTAAAATAATGGCTTGCACAGAGCTGGTAGGTGTGCGGTAGCAGGACACCAAGGCAAAGGACAGGGAGAAAATGGGCAGGAATAAGCAGCAGAGTGCAGGAATATACTGAGCTCTGAACGACAGAAGGAAAGAAGTGCATGTGATACTACAGGGCAGCCATCAACATCAGTCTGGGCTTCTGAACAAGCTACAAAAGCACCGCAGCGAAATAGTGTTGCTTATGCTACTTTCAGCCTTAGTGGATACCAGTGGTAGTAAACCCAAAGGCACCGACTTGTTTAAAGGCTTCCACAGGTTTCTGATACTTTGCCAAATGCTGCAGATCCTACAAAGGGCATGGGAGGGCAAGGGGCTCTGGGGTATTTCAAGGGTCTCAGCCTAACACTGTGCAAACTGCCACATTTATCGTCCTCTGGAAAAAGACTTCAGTGTAAAAAATTGTAAGACTGAATGTAAGACAGCGGCTGTCGTGATTTTCTTATGATTTTTTTCTGGAATGAAAGGAAAACATCTCGCAGTTACATCAGAGGTAAGACGATCAAACGAACGTTATTTCTATTTTCAGCACTTCTGCTTTCTGAATCCAAAAAATCTCTTCAGCCGCTTCCTGAAATATTCCAGGCTGTATTCTAGCAGAGCCACTCAGTTGTCAGTGATGTAGTGATTACATCCACCACGGACAATCTCCCTGCACTGACTGAAATCAGTCCTCCGGTCAGGTGCCATCAGTATTCATAACCCACACTAACTCAGAGAATATTCCATTTAAAAGCTCCCCTTTCCACCTTTTCTCTTCTCCTCAGCTAACAAATGCCCTAAGCTGGTATTGTATTGCAGGAACGATTAAAATCGAGTAAGCGTGTTATGATGCTGGAGCAGAGGAGACCCTGTGGTGGTGGTGGGGTTCTTGTATTTCACGTTCTTTTTTCCACAGGAAAGTATTAGCAGTCCTAAATCCACCTTGACCTCCATACACAGGTGTATGCATGAGTACTTTCAACTGAATTTAGAAAGAATTCTTCTCTAGCCCAGGACTCCTTCAAATAAATGTTCTGTTATTTTCCTGTGACAGACATATGGGACTCTTCATCTGTTAAACTTCAAACATCCATAAAGCGCTGGCAGAACTAGGACCTATGTTTGGAAACACTAGAGGGATAAATGCTAAAGCAAATTTAATGTTTCCCATTATACGGGCCATTAAACTAAAGCTTAAAGAACTTTTAGGTGGTTGCTCTGCCTTCAATGCAATAAAGGCTTGCTTTGCAAAGATGCATAAAGGTGTTCTTCCTCTTGATACCTGGCTTTTAAAAATGAACTGGTTTACTGAATCTCCACTATTTAAGCTGCAATTACACTCCTTCTGCTTGCCTTTTTTTTTTTTTTTTTTTTTTGAAAGGAATCCACCATTACAGTAAATGATAAAATTCTCCTTCTTTAAAAAGGAATCCCCAGACAATTATCAGTAAAATTACCTAGAAAATATATGGATAAGACCAACACATACTGATACCCAGTCTTGTAGTCCTGACTCGCTTTTTCTTGCTTTCATTTACTGCAGCCCCAAACAGCTAAATGCTAAGCCTGCTGAAAACATGCATACATGGTCAAATAACTTCTTCCACACTCTCAATCTATTTTGAAACAGTATTAAAATCCATTTGCCAACATTGGTAAATGCAAAATTCCTCATCTTGCCTGTGGTGGGAGTTACAAAATTGTATTGTGCGTTATTTCCTTGAATGCTCTGGCATCAATACCTAAATAATTAAATCTTTCATTACGTCAGTTTCTAATTCAAAAGAAAATAAGGATTTACATAGAAGCAAGAGTAATTTTATTTAAATGCCTGTGAGGTTACTAGAAAAAGGCTAAAAAATCTGGCACTGTCTGTGTTCCTAGCTACCAGATCTGGTTTAAATTTCTGATGGAGAAGTTTTCCACTGGAAAATGCTGAATTAGTGAAATTACGGTGTTTGTCAGGAAAGTCAATTTAATCAGCTCTCGATGAAAAAATTTCTGAAGCCCTTCATTCTGGAATGAAAGCGTGTTGCTCAGTCAAAGAAAGTACTTCAACCTTACTGAAACAAAACTGAAGAGTTGTTCATTGGAAAACGAAACTCTCCCATCTTCCAGATCAGTATAAACCATAGTCTACAACCCAAGTGGCTTTTACAGCAGTTAGTTATTGATTTTTGTAACGCAACAACAACAAAAATCCAAGAAAACCCAACGGAAAACAACCCCACGAATATACCCATTCAGTCACAGCAATGGCAAGTGGTTTCATGACAACCATGGCGTTCAGCTTTGACAAGACAGGCCTCTACAGCACGACTGACCACAATGCCAACCTTTCAGAAAGCTAGAGAGATTACTAAGCTCTTATCAATTTTCCCCTGCTATACTATACCTTGCACATCTCCTGAAACATTTTTTTTATTACTGAAATACAAAACCTCACACTTCCTGAGCTCAAGTAGATATAAAGACTAACATTACATTAAATTGATTCTATTAAGGAAAAGAAAATATACCGTATTTAAGAGGAAATCAGAAGTGTGCAAGCTTTAAATCTTCAATTAAAATAGCAGCTCTGTTTTAAACTTCATAAGGAATGGTGTCATCAGCAGAAGCTAATTTTCTAGAGTATTATGAATTTGAGTTTATTTTTTTTCTTCTTAGCACTGTTTTACTGGCTCACAGAAAATATAGTGAGCAATTTATTTTGGTATTCAAAACAATTGTTGCACTTGCTTGTGATAATGGATGCATTAGGCAAAGCACGACTGGCTCATGCCTCTGTTCTAGAAGGGTCAGAAGGCCGAACATCACCAGCCAACTGGTTTTCTGCAGAGAAAATAGTTGGAGTCTATGAAGCATGCTGTAATTGAAAAGAAAAATGTTTTGTGCTCCCAGTTAAAAACACTGAAGTGAATACTCGTTTCATGGTTTCAGCTACTAATCACTAAGACTCCTACCATTTTTGGAAACGTGCCTAAGTGTAACAGCAGAGAGAGCCACAGTTCAATTACACCAATGCGCATGAATCCAGTAAGTTAATTAAGTTAGCTCAAATACACTCTGCTGAATACCTGTCATGTCTGCCTCTGATTACACTTATAAGCCAAAAAAGGCAAGGAAAAGCATTTATTCTCCCTATACACACAGAGAACTCTTCAGCAATATCAAAGAAGAGCTATCCCCCTCAATATTAAAAAGTCTTCTTTGGTGAATGAGTAGCCAACTAAATTGCAGAGATTTAATTATGGGATCCAAGAGAACCACTGTGTGGGTGGCTGTTGCCTCCTCTTTGAACACCACACTGCTAACTTCTAACCCTCCAGAAGCACCATGTGCAGCTCAAACCAACAGAACACCCCATTACCTGCTGGCTTCTGTGCCTTAGCATCTGCCTTAAAGGCCAGCCCACATCTCCATGGCCTCCCTCTTCTGCACACCACCATCTGCTCTGCGCAGAGCTATGGCACTCTGGCAGAACATACAGTTAAATGAAATGTCTTATTTCACAAGCTGAACATCAGGGGTTCCTTAAGTAGGACTTCAGAGTGCTTTTGGGAAACATGCAGTTATGGATAGTGGAAGGTTCGTCTGAAAGCCCCGAAGACCTTCTCTTATCAACAGGTAGTGGGGGAAGAAGGTGAGCATTAAAACATCCCTACATGGAAGGTGTGTAGCAGATGGAGCTGATGATACATAGTACATGATAGACTCTCCCTTCCAGAGGAAGTTTCTATAGGTGTCAACTGGACAGACCTTTCCCGTGCACTTGCCTGCAATCTAGACACAGGTCAGGTACAGCGAAGCAAGCTGCCCTGGCACGCAAATTTGTCTGCCTCTGGCCCCTCTGAAGTTGTTGATGAGGATAAAGTGGTAGATCCTGTGGCAGAGACCAGTTTTTCCAGGAACAGAACTGAGACTTTCATAAAACACTAACACAACTTATTCAGCATCCAGCTTGTCTCAAATTCAGATTTTTGGTCAGTGTCATAAAAGGAGTGGTAGTTTCTACTGTGCTCAGAGACCACCCACCTCTCCTAAGTATACACGGAGTTTAGTTTCTTTAATCCTGTTAAAGCCAATGGGAGATGGACTTTCACCTGCTCTGTGGGAAGTGTATGCTGTCCTCAACATCCTGAAACAAAGACCTTTTGTTCAACTAGCAAATCAATTGAAAAATCAAGGTTAGTGCTTAATCTTTGACCAGTTAAACCAAAAAGAAGGAAAGACGTGTTAATCCACAGGGATATCTTTTAAAAAATGCCACGTAGAAATGAAGAGTAGATGTGATCAGTAAAATGCCATGGAAATGCATAACAAGCTAGAGGTGCAGGACTGTGAAAAACACACTTCAGGTTATTCATTCTGCAAAAAAATAATTTGCAGGCTGACTGGCTTGCCATAAACCTCACAAAGGATGGATTTAGCTCCACTGGCAGTGTCACAATATCACAAAGCTCAAGGTGTTCTCCCTTCCTTCCTCCCCACTAGAAAATAGCCTTGTCACACATTCAGAGTAGCTGAACGAGTAACTTCTTTCTTTCCCGTTCAGATTTTGTTGATTTTTAATTAATAGAAGACCTTCTTCTTCCAGTGTTAAAATACAAATTTTATCAACTATTATTTTCACTTCCAAACTTGGTAGATCATAACCAAGGGATCCTCTTCCCCAAACCAGTGGGCTGACCTATCCACAGAGGTACTACACCGTTTTCACTGAAGCAGGATGCATCCCCTTTTTGAGACCAGTGTGCAGGAGACTTGGCAACACAATATTCCTCGTAATCCTGGTTTTTAGAAGTCAGCAATGCCAGCAAGCTATGCAGAAGCAGGTGGCAGAGCCAATATCTAGGGATACCAAGGAGGGGGGTGACAACCAGTAGACTCCTTCCAGTGCAGCTACGGGGAAATGACAACTTCACTGTGAGAAAGGCAAAAACTTCTGGCTGGCTACTGACTAATACGCTTGATGGTTACTGCCGCAGACTGTGCTGCTGCTTTCCATTTACAGACCGAGGGAGCTAAAGAAAGCAGTAATCGATAACAGCCACAACTAATTCACCTGTATTGCTTTAAATCTCCTAAATAAACCACAACACGGGATAATACGGTAGAGGAAATGGGATTGTATTCCAGGAAGCAGGTGCTAAAATATTAGTCCCCAGACAAGCATATCACCTGGCAGAAAACACAGAACAATTTCCACACTATATGATTAAGCACCTTGTCTGGCACACTCACCCTTCTCCCTGTCCCTTATTCTCCTTTCCTGCTAGCTAC
This sequence comes from Coracias cyanogaster, assembly GCA_033124195.1. Taxonomy (NCBI): domain Eukaryota; kingdom Metazoa; phylum Chordata; class Aves; order Coraciiformes; family Coraciidae; genus Coracias; species Coracias cyanogaster. Next base: position 40,104 of record JAVSBS010018567.1, on the reverse strand, counting down.
AGATAGCAGACATTTAATGAGTAAGATAAAGGCTCCACATGCTGGATATAATACAAATTATGGAAGTATATATATACTCTTCCCTAAAAAGTGAAAATTAACAACATGTGGTGAAAGATCCATATGTATGTATCAAGTAACACCTACAAAAAGTATCACTGGTCCTAAGTAGGCACTGGGAATGAAGCAGGACACACAAACCATACAACTGGCATGAGAACTAGATTAAAATAAGAAACCTAAACCCTAGAATTTAAAAGCTTTTTTTTCATGTCTGTTTCAAAGACTTCTGGAGAAGCGCTCATCTTATTTTTTCTTCTTTTTTTTTTAAACCACTAAATGAAAGCAGATACTCTTCTGCTCTCACTTAACTCCCATTTGAGACTGACAAGAAAAAAATGTGGCAATACTCAACTGCAAGAGCTGGCAACATTATACCAACTCTTTGCTTGTGGTATCTAAAATGTAAGCTTTTGCACCTCAATTCCCAACTTACAGGGTGTTGGCATTGCTGCAAATCTAAATTCCAGTTTTCTCCATGTGCCTCAGTCCACACAATCAGTTCTTCCTCCAGCAGGTGGAGATACAAATACAATCCGAATTTTCAGATCAAAAAACCCACCGTGCTCTACAACCTTACAAAGAAATGGATAGGACCAAACCCGATAGTGCTCAGATCTTACTGCTCTGTTGCCTCTTACCTTCGTTTATAGCTGTATGAAGTTTTCATAGATTAAAACACTATCTAGCCTCAATAACATCTCTTGGCAAAGCACTACTTGAAAAAAAGAGTGCAACTAATGTCATTAGTTAGGACGTTAAGTGAGAAACTAACAAAATGTACTGGCAAAACAAATTCCTTGTTACTAAAAAAAAACAAACCTTGCAGCAAACTACACAGATTCAATACTAGAAAAGAAAACATCAGGGCATGTCAGCTAAGCAAAGACCTCTCTGAGAGTTTCTGACTAGTAACAACACTGCTCTGCTTTCGAACAAGCTTCATAGAACTTTTGGTATCTCACAGATAATTCAGTTCATTTACAGGTATTTCATTTTGAACGAACCATTCTCAGACTTCCAACCCCTGCCTGCAAGCACACGTCCTTCTAACTAGACCATGCCTGCAGTTTACTCCTTAGCGCTATCCTGCATGCAAGTTTTAATATTCACTTAAAAATCACACCGAAGAAACACACCACTACAATCATGTCCCTTACACCGAAGCACAAAAATCCCATGTGGATTAACCCAAGTGGCTTGTGCACTAACTCACAATCAAGAAATGGCCTAAGCTCTTACCAAGCTATTTAGATAATGAAAGAAGAAAGATACAAAACAGATTCCACAGCCAAAAGATGACTCACAGATCATCTGTGGTACTTAGTCATTCTGAATTAGGAGGCAAGCGGATTTGGCCCCAAAGGGTGTTTCAAGTTCCTGAGGATACTGGACGGTGACAGATAAACCAAACACCCTGCATCCTGTTTTATTTATCCCCACTGCAGGCTAACTATCTTGTAGATCTGGCAGCTCTTCTAGGGTTTCATAGAGTTCTGTGTTTTCAGATACTACTCTGCGTAAGCATTATTTTAATACCAGGGCAGAGGAAGGTGTTGTCCTCCTCTTCAGAAAAGAAACACAGCAAAGCAGAGGATGATGTAGGGCACCTCTCAGCAGGCACTTGGAGGCTACTAGGTCACTAAATACTCAAAACTTTTGACAGCACTGTAAATGTATGTGGCATGGCAGCAGATAAGAGGAAAAAATGTGGCCGTCTTCCCAGTGACCTTATGAACTGACAGATGGGATAGCAGTTCACAGTTTCATACTTTGATTTTCCTAGCATGGATGCTGGAGTGGGGGGGAAAATAAGCTTCCCAAACAGATCTGAAGAGATGTGAAGAACAACACTCTGAAGGCCATTTGATGCACAAAGGGTACGATCAAAACCCCCCAAATTTCTCAAAGTTATCCCAGCATTTCTTAATCTCCTACACATGGGAAGTCTGCATGTTGCTGTGATTCTCTGGTCAGAATTCTTTAGTCATCATCTTGCTCCGAGTACTCTGCAGAGCAGCATCACCCCTCAGCAGTGCCAGGTGCTCACGTGCCAGCTGTTTGAACCAGGCACTGGGAGGAAGCTGGCACAGGAACTGTGATGTTCAGAAGATTCCATCTTCTCCTCAGACTTTGGCGAGCTGGTCTCTGTTAAATCCACATCTGCTGCAGGGAGGTGGCAGCAAGTCTGCCCCAGCTCCAGCTCACTCCCAGGCCAGTGACCTTAGAGAAATGGGGGTCCTCACAGACCACGGTACCAGGGGTTGCATAAGAAGAAATATAGGAGAAGCACTTGCTAGAGATGGCACACTAACATTACATTAAAAATCCAACTATTTTCCATGCTGCTAAAAAGTAATTCCTTCTTCTATGGAAGGCCAGAGGAAATGTGCTGCTTTACTACTGGGAATAGAAATGCATTTTCAAAGAAAACTAGGTATCAATCCTAGAGGCCATTCCCTATTTTGCATCCTTGCCCTTAGACATCTGCCTAATCTAGCAGTCAGCCTGGGCTGATAGCCAGTGTTCTTCCATTACAAGCTGAGCAATCTCATCAGCAGCTGGCCAACCAAGTGTAGCAACTGCAGGACTAAGAAAGTGACAGGGCCTGTTAGAATTAGATTTCTTGAATGAAACAATACACTGATGATGGCTCTTAATTCAAAGACTTGATACCCATTTAGGTTTGACTGTCAGAATGTGCTGGAAACGTCCAGTCCAATTTTATCACTTACTTCCCCAGCAGGATGCCTGATACTCTGTTTTTAACCAATCCTGCGTAAGAGGCTTTGTTTGCTGCTTTACCTTAATTTTGAAAACTTCAATTGAGTTTGGCACTCGTGCGAAGTCTGAAGCCGACAGCTTGATTGCTGCCACCACCCCTTATTTTCTCCAGGAACACGAGCAGAATCTATCTGTAGCCCATGACGCAGTTCCCCGCATTGCTTCTCGATTAACTTCCCCATGGAGAGGACATTAAATAGCTGAGTCTAAACACAGGTTTTTGAGCCAAGAGCTGCAGCAAAGCAGAAACAGCCTGCCCTGCAGGGGTTTTTACCATGCTGTCTTCAGGCCATCTCTGCACTCTCCACACAGAGACACTGGAGCTGGGTTAGTGTATGGTGACCCAGCACTACAAATGTCAAGAGCATGTAGCAGACACACAATTGCACCAGCCCCAATATTTGAAGCCTTAACTAGCAACTTCAAAATGTACTTTCTGATTGCAGTCTACAATCAAAGGTAAACTACAAATTTATCTTGTCTACAAGTCAATGCAAACTACGGAGCACGTAAAGCAGCTCAGCTCTATGGCTGGTTGAAGATAAAAATGTAAACTCTGCTTTGAACTCCTGTTGCTCGGCTGCAGAAAAGAAGTTTCTGTTCACAAGCTTCTACTGTTAGTCTCTAAACCTCACTTAGTCTGGCCTCATTGTCAAAAACAGAGGCATAGGCAGCGCTTATAGAAATACGAGATACTTGAGTCTGCAGGACGCAGGCTTCCAAAAGAGCCTGTTACTTAGAATTGCATCTGCAGAGCAAACCCCTCATGTTTAAGCAGAAGGAAGGAAAAGTCCTGGAGTCTTTTGCTGAGGAGCAATCTCCACAGCTGCAAGAAGCACTTGTGGTACTGGACGCATCACCTGGGGAACAAGGCCTCCAACCTCTTTAAAACGGGACATGGATTGGCTTGAATGGGAAACAAGGAAGTCCAAGCCAGAGACAGTCTTCTTGGTTAATGCAAGGCAGATGAAAAGCCTAAGTGCCCTAGGAGGCAGAGCTCCCAAACCGTAACCCTCCAGCTCATCCCCCACCATCAAACACTCCAGGCAGGCAGCCAAGTCTTTAATTCCCACTGCCAGGAAGCTGGGAAGTCAAGCTAATAAGAAACCGGACAGTTTTTCAATAAAATATCTTGCTAAAACTAGGACACTTCTGCAATTTTGCAGGGGATGCTGAATCAGCACTCTTACACAGAACATCCTTGCAGGGGAAATTTCTCCCCAGACTACTGGTACACTTAGTAAATCCTAGACAGTCGACAAGACGTGGAGATTTCTCTCAGTATAACACACTTTTAAAAGGCAAAGCAAAACCAAGAAATTAAACCCGCTTGGGATTAACACCGCTCTAAAGAATGAGTTCATACCGTCTCTGCTCCCAAATTAGACTGATGCTTTAAGCACCACAGCTAAACTCATTATATATTCCTACTAGCAATATGCTATTAATATCAGGCGTGAACCTGCGCAATATCAGGCCTTGCCCCGCACTACAGACAATGGATTTCTTTTTTCCATTTAAAAATATTAATTCCTTTGTAGTGTGGAAAATTTTAAGAGTTTTAACGTGTTCATAAAGCGTCATGAAAAAGGCAATACAACTAATCAACAACAGCAAAAACGGAAACAAGAATAAGATATTGGAATTTAATTTCCTAGAAAATAATGTGCCACCAGCTGTGTAAACTTTCTCACAGCTAAAACAAATATTCTGAAAACAAGCAGGCAGCTGATTTACACTGTAGCCTGTTTCCTCAGCAGTCAAGCCTCCCAAGGAAGCTCTTCAGTTCTCTCTTGGACTGTACAAAGGCTTTAAAGATGGCCATACAACAAACTGATTTGATAAGCAGGATTCTGAGCAAACTTTAATTTTTATGTTCAACTCATTAACTCCGAGCTCCTGCTGACACATCTCGTACTCCCGCCACATACACTATACGCTCCCTGAACGTAACAAATAACCAGCACAGCATGTGCTATTCTTCTGACATACCAGACAAGACACATGCAGACTCTAGCAGCTGGATTCTTTGGTTTTGTCTCCTGAAGAGAGAGGCGAGGGCCTACCTGCTGATTCCAGTAACAGGCACCGTGCATTCTGTAGAGCTTCCTCTTCTGGAAACTATGAAGCGCCCTTGTTCGGGCAGATGTGCTCACATTAGCCACGGAGAGAGATCTTAGCCTTGTCCTGTCTCTTCTTCTTTTCTTGATGTGCTGATGATCAAGCAAGCAGCTGCTCGAAGAGGATACCTCTCTGTTGTCTGAAGCTCTGCAATTTTGTGATTAATGGGGGGAGGAAATACAGAAAGTTAAATACATTCCACATGCACAGGCCAAGATTTCATACACTGATTAGCATTAGCTATCTAATTCTAAGATAATTTGATAACATTACAATATTTCAGCACATTGTTCCAGGAAACCATGTATGTGCTTTGTTTGCTTGTTGATTAATTCCATGTTAGGTCACAAAAGGAAGTTTCTCATTCTTGTTCACCTTTCTGCTCACGGAAACAAACGTCAAAAATGAAGTTAAGCCTTTGAGCATATGGTTTTGGGGTTTTCCACATTCAAGAACTCTGTAACACTTCTAACACCGATGACTTTTAAAGTACAATTATTACATTCTGTTTAAGGCAGCAGTCATGCTAACAGAAAGGAGGCCTAAAGTCTTTCCCTAATACTTTTGAGATTTTCTATTTTTACTCATGAATCAATACTTCAGTAAAGCTTTACAAACCACTGTCCATCTAGTGTAGCAGTTACAACTCACTGCGAAGCATTTGTATCAAAATTAGGAGCTCTGTACCCTTAGTTTAACCAACACAAGGCCATTAAACGTCACTTCCAGGGACGTGCCAATAGAGCTCTCCACCAGAGCCCAAGCCCAGCCTGGAGGAAGCTCTGGGGGAGGAGGGAAAGCCCAGCCTGTTTGCCTCTCTTTAAGACCTAGAAGCTGATTTAGACCCCTCAGATTTGGGCCGATGCAAGCTCAGCTCCAGTCACAATGTGACAGGGTCTACATGAACACACGGAAAGCTTTTATTTGAACATTAAATCCCACACTTACCTGCATTTCCTCAAGTCTATCCCTTTCAAATCCCCGTCAGTGTTACAGCATCATCCCTCCACAATCTTACCTGCATGCACACTTGCTGTACTCACATCTTTAGTAATACAATATGCGATCACTAAAGTTACGCGACCAAGAGCAGTAGAAAACCCTCTGTGTACATGCACAACAACTTTGGATCACTCTCGCCAACCAGCCTGCCTGCTCACCACAACAGGGAACACGACAAGGTAAAATTCAGAACACCCTCCCATTTGGGTGGGAATGACTCAATGGGAAGAATGCACTTCACTTTTATAGGTATCCTGGTTTTATTTTGTTGCTGTAGCAACATCTGCCTGCAAAGCTGAAGGCTTGCTGCAAAAAGCACTCAAGTGTGCGTTTATTTTTACAGTACTGAAGACCTTGACTGCAATTCTAAACTGCCTGAGAAGTGCAAGTATACGAGATATTTTGGCCGTGGTTCGTAACAGGCCGTCTATCCGCACAATTTACTATTTTCTCTTACAAACTTTATCTCGCAAGTCACAATCTTATTAGTAAAGTTATAACACACAATAAAACATGAAAATTAATTTACTACAAGGCCGGTTACCAATCTTTTTTGACAAGGAGTCTTCTAACAGTAAATTTTTATTAAATAGAACCACTTGTTTTGAAAGTGTGATTAAACACCATCCCATGCTGTGCTGTTGTGGTAATACGGCTTTACAGGCTTGGATTTAAGCTGCCCTTCTGACACATCAGAACAATCCCAATAAGCAACACAGACTCCAGGAAAAAAGTGCTAATTAAAAGAGGGATGGTACAAAGTATTTAAAGGAACATATTAGTAAAGTGGCAGGAAAAAGCCCCGAATACTGAAGCATGACATTTTTCATGCTAACACCGTTTTTTAAGGGTCGAGAAAGAAATACAGTGTTTAAAATCCATGCAGAAGATTTCTTAAAAGACTTTTTCTGAATTCTCAAAAACTTTTTCTCTGTAATTATCTGCCTCAAAGTCAGATGGTGCCAAGCCCAACTTCTAGACTTCCACGTACCTCTCTCTCACATAAAAGGCAACTTGGACGCGTAAACTGAGAACAAAGCTCCTCAGTCTGGCTTGTCAGCTTCTGTGATACCTGCCTTTGTTCTGGTGGTCTGCCCAGGTCTTTGATAATCTCTCCTCAGCCTCGGCCAGCTGCTCTATTTACCCTCCTCGGCCTTGCAGTAACGCACGGCTCCATTTTCAGATGAAGCAGAGATCTCAGCTCTGTGGCTTGGAGCTCCAGTACACAGCAGCATGGTTTTCCTGCACTTGTCTAAACAGGCTTCCCAGTCAAGGTTTGAGTTATCCATTTATTTTGATCTTAGTTTAGGCGGTTTTCAAAACGTGATTCTACAGAAGAGTGAAACGAGCCATTGCCAGATGTAAAATTCATGAATTTGCTGAAACACTCCTTTCAAAGCTCATAGGTTGGCCTTTCTTGCTCTGTAGCCTAGCTAAAGAGCAGAAAGCTTACTCAGAGATACACACAGGCACAGCGAACCATCAGACAAGCATTATTTGTACTGAAGTAATGAACTTTTTCATTCCTCTTGTAAGAAAGTGGTTATCACTAGCTTAGGGAGCTGCTTCTATGAACATTTACCTTCACACAATGCATCTGGCTAATCCCTTGTTTTTCCCTTAAAAAATACCAACACCTTGATTTTGTTTTCATTTTCCACTTGATTTTGTTTTCTACTTTCTCAAATACTTAATACAGTCAGCGTGAGCTATAGAAAGAGTGAGAGCAGAAGTAGCCAAGAAATGTAGTATGTAACTGCCTCAACTCCACACAAAACTACTCCAACCAGAATATATAAAAAAAAAAACCCTGAAACACACTCAAAAAACCAAGAAGTAGAAGGCAGTGAATTTCACTGCAGGATTCTCATGATAACCACTCTGTATCATGCTTAATTATCATCTTTAATGAGCAGTATTTATTTGTGGATTTCAACACACCACACAAGAAATGGAAAATTTAAACTAGCTATTGAACTGATTTTTAAGATGACATCTAAAAAGCTCTCAGGTCTCTCAGATCCCCTTCCAACATTTAACTTGCCAACTCCAGTTTGGAGCTACAGCACTGAGAAAATCTTCCAACTCTTCCCATTCTTCTTTGGGCTTTTATAGGCCATGAGTAGAAAACAACCAGCCTTGGAGAGAGTGGTCCATGAGGAGACAACTGTGCTGCTCACAAAATGGAAAGAAGACTGACTTTGGCCAGTGCCTGATGAATCAGAAGAGAAGTGGCTTGATGTTACATCATTAAGAGTCTTTCATCATGAAGTTAACTTCGTGTAGTCCTAAAAACATCTTTAAAAGCAGGAACTCTTTGTCATCTGTTTCATAAAAAAGTCACGGATTCAAGATGTAGCCTTCTAACAGCCTAATTTACTCTCTTCTTCCATATACTGATCTCTATTAGCAACTCCTATTTCAGGGCTATTTTTATTCCAAAACTCAGAGGAATCTTCTGATTGATTACATTACCTGTAAACAACTGATACGTCAGGAGCATGAATGCTACGTGACAGGACCTCTTCATTCTTAAATTTAGGGCACACAATCCCTGTGGAACAGGCATTAAAGAAGCTGCCCATCCAGGCTGCCCGTTACACTCTCTTTGTGGGAGGCTACAGTCTCTGCGGGCAGCTCTTCTGGAGCCGGGAGCCAAGGAACTGTGCTCTGCTGCAGACGCTGCTGTCAACCCCCAGCTCTAGCAGGGAACATTTTCTTCATCCACTTGATGACCTATGAATAACAGCAACCCCTCCATCCTCAAAAAAAATCACATTAGCAGCGTCTCAGGAGAAATATCCTACGTATGCCGGTCTTTTGTAAGACAGGGCTGTAATCAATTACCTTAATGCTGTTTGGAGAGAATACTGATTACAGCCGGTACTGTATTTTAAGATCTTTGAACAGAAGATGGAATTACTAAGAAGTGTAGAGTAGTACTGAGAAACATTTTTCTACAATATTAATTTCGAGCTGCTACATTCATCCTGGAAGGTATATCGATCCAGAACAAAAGACTGCAAACGGAAAAATATTATCCCCAAATTGCTGAAAAAGTAGCTGACAAAGATAAATTTGGCCTTGTACTGAAGACTGATGCGCTTAAAATTAATGAAGCTGTCACAAAAACCTGACGCTGGCCTGTGCTGAGGCACAGGTGACCTTGCTTATGTATTCTACTAAGCCAGTAAAGTCTAGTTCATAGTTTTTCCAGAAATAAAGTTGCATTTGTGATGACAGAATACATTAAGTCCAAAATAATCAGAAGTAGTGTTACTTACTGTATCCTTCCACTACTACCTCAAAGATACATTCATCTTCCTAGTACTTAAATGTACTTAGAGTGACTGCCTACTTTTATGGTGTCTTTAAGAACAAAACAAAACCCTACCACTTTCAATCTTACAAGCAAGCTTTGACTTCTCTTGAAGCCTGCAGAAAGCAGGTCTCTTTTCTTGATTTATTACTGTAATGATTACCTGCATAACTACCAAAATTTATTAAAAAAAAAAAAAAAAAAAAGAAAAAAAAGCCACTATACTGTCACCTACCTGAAGGAGATGCCATTGACCAGCTGTCTGTGCCTACAGGTCTTGGAGGAAAGAGATGAAGAGGCTGGAGACAGATTCAGTGGAGCAATTAGGCTGCTGATGATTTCACTCAGTTGTGCACTCTGGAGAAAATAAAAAAAAAAAAATAAAAGGTAGTCAGAGTTTTAGCCAGACTCAACAGCTCAAATGTCCTGGGTTTTTGTTGTTTTCCTACTTAGTATTCTAGTAGTATCCATCACGGAATAATCATATTTAGTTTCTTCTTGTGAATAATCAAGTGTGGCGTGTTTTTTCGTTCACAATTATTATGTTCAACCACATAAAAAAACTCAACAAAAACCAACACAACCCTGGACAAGCAGTCAAGGACATTGTACATACATTTGAGTAATTAGGACACAAAACACATTAGTGATCTTAGTATTTCAACCAAAGGTTTTTAAAAAGGCAAAGGAAACCTGAACCCTTTACAGCTGATGTTACAACAGCTGCAGACCAGAGCTGCTCACTGGCCATTCAACAGGGAAAAAAAATAGTCTGCTGTCTACCCATTGTACATTTTGTTCACTCTAAGTGTTTTTCTTGTTATAAGAATCCTCCTCATTGCTCACTGTAGTTTGACAAAGGTGTTTTTATAAAAAGAAGTGTAACTATAGGAGGACTATTGTAACTGCAGACAGAACGGCTGAAATCTTCTGCTGTCCTCAAAAATAGCAACAAGAAGCCCTCACCCCACCAAAATCCGGACTTTCAGAACTGCCCCAAAACAAATGCAGCTAATTTCTTAAGCCTAAGAATTACTCCTTATAAAGCAATGAATTGTGGATTGACTCCAGATAATATTTCACAATGATTTTTTTGTTTTAAATGTCAAACTTTAAAGGCTACTCTGACAATAAATGTAGCTTAGAGGAAACTGTGCTGCCCACTAAACAGAAATTAAATGTATCTGAAATGGCATCTTTTTTAAAGAAACTTTTTACGTTATTTTGTAGGATTTTCATCCAGAACTAAGATTGTTTAACACTAGAATCGCTAAAGGTTACCCAGTAAGTTTTCTTTACATTTTGAGGCATTACCATTTATGCAGAAAGAGGCATGAAAAAATTAGTTTCCATTTTATTACAACTCATGCCTTCTCTGTTCATGTTTAAGCGATGCAGTTGGGTAAAAATTTCATGTCAGAATAAAATATTCAGGGATGGATATTATAGCACAGAAATAGCAAGCCAATTACAAAAGGTCTGGACAAAGCAAACAAGATGTCAGTAAAGCATTTAGCAGATTGATTTAAAAATCTCAACAAAATTCAATCTGTAAGGAGTAAAGTATCTAATGAATATAAAAGCACCAAGACAATGGCAGACTTCCAAAACACAAGGAAAAACAAACATGTTTTTAAAATTCTGCATAACTACGAAAAGGACTTGAAAACAGCATGAATAAAAACTGCACTGCTCAGTCACTTCGTATCCTTCATGAATTTCTTTTTGTTGACAAGTTTTTGTTTTTGACAAAGAAATACTTTAACATAGGAGTGAAGAATTCTGTGGGAGAATCTGTTGATGTACTTCTGTCTACAGCACTGCTAATCCTGACACTGAACAGGAGAAAGAAACTTGGACCTTCAGAGTTAAGGTTGATTTACAGAACTGATGGTCAAAAAGCAAATCAAACCTCAAAGCTTTTAGTGGTATAAAGGGAGGACACCTGCTGTAATCTGTGAGGCCCGTTAAATGAAAAACACCTTTACTTCCAAGTAATTTTCAGATCATCAAAGTTCTTGGACCTCTGCTTGTAGCTACTTAGGGACCAGTGAACACAGTCTTGTTATTTTAATTGCCAAACATCTCCCTGAAAAGTGCATTTAATTCTCCAAGTAATCACTGAAAGAGGGGTCATTCACCACATTCTAAAAATGCTCATTGGTTTACGTTGTGCAATTGCCAGCACTGCGCATATAAATTTCCTGTTTCATTGCTTCCTCACTCCTGTCTGTTGTGGGTAAGATCTAGCAAGAAGGGGGAGCATTTTAAGAACAGGAAAGTATGATTATCAAATAAGAAAAATTGGCACAGA
>JAVSBS010018567.1:0-18570 GCA_033124195.1 Coracias cyanogaster | reverse complement strand
GTTACTGAAGGAGGAAGTCCTGAGCAGGTGCTGAAGTAGAAGCTCCTGCTCTGGTTCTCTGTTGGGAATCAGACGAAGAAAAAAAAAAAAGTTTCTGTCTGTCCTGCTTCCTGTGCGCTCCTCTTGCAAAGCATCTTCACTTGGTTTCCGTGCTTTTGACTCTAACATCATACATCCTTCACAGGAATTTCAAATTCGCTCTTCTGCTGGCAACTCAATATAAAGCACGTTACATTTGCAGAAGTTTCTAGCATTTGGTACCGCAGTACAGGGAAATAATAAGCTTACATATAAACCTACTGCTCTTGCGATGACTCCAAACCTGCAGATAATCTCCTGTGTTCACCCAGGAATTGGAAGAGAACAAAGCAATATTGACTTTGTATGAATAAAGCATCTTACTTAAATTTCCCTAGAAAAACATGCTTGAATTCCATTAGAGGCAAAATTTGTTTCCATGTGAGATACTGGCTTGCATTTCCCCTGATTCGGTTGGACTGCAGGAGGTCAATCCTGTACAGCTTGCAAGAGAAGAAAGAAATGCAGAAGAACAAACAAGCCATGAGAAGCACAGACACAAATGCAGACCAAGTTGACCAAAAATATAACTCGGAAGCGGATGACCAAGCTGGACTGTGTCACCCCAAAATATGGGGAAGAATTCAGCTGGGGACCATCACTCCCTGTGAGATTCTCTGCAAGTATCTTCTATCCTGCAAATTAAAAGGAAATTGAGGCCTTTCAGCCTCGTAACTCCCAGTGAGAACAAGTAACATGCCCCTGCCATGACATGTCTGCTGGGACAATGACAGGATGCTTCCCACTGAACAGGAAAGGAACATGCTCGCATCAGACCCACATCAAAACTCCAAAAGGCAGCTCTGCCAACCCCAAACACAGTCTCCTTCCAAAAGGTTTGTTTCAAAGAACACCATTTTCAAGTTACAACATTCTTAAACATGAACAAGCCAAAAAGCAAGACACCCACATACTGTGGGTGGGAAAAATTCCAAAATCCTGCATTAAACATAAGAACGGCAGTTGTTCCTGACATCCCCTCACACTTAGATTTCCGCTCAGGTTCCTAAAGCTGTGTATTTTGCTCTTTCTGCCAAGCTACGTCCCCTTCAGTTTAATGCATATTGTTCTGGCATCCAGTTTTCAGATGATTTAGTCCTAAAGTGACCCCGTGACCCTGACCTCTGCCATCCCTGCTGGTTCCTCTCCTCTCCCTGGGAACTCCTGAGCTATCATGTGACGCTGAAGTATTTGGGAGCAAGACTCAGCTCATAAACTACAGAGTGATTACCCTCAGAATAAAGAGCTAATCACCTTCCATGGTGGGAGTCACTGAAAACAACGCCAGAAGTTTATCATTTTGATGAAGGACTCAACTCCAGGGACTGAAAAGCAAAAAAATCAGAAAATTCTCCAGATCTTTCAATGTCATCCAGACATCGTATGACTCACAATGAAATTCATGAGACTTAACACACTGGAAAAAACCTCATACATCCCCCGATTCTTCTGGGAAGCTCACTTGGTTGTACACAAATACTTCCTAGTTCATGTTCACCACATGGTCCTCTATCACCAATGCTCAACAGCAAACCAGTATGGTGGGGGTCCCCCAGGACTGGAGCTACAAGCCTGTGAGCATCCTGAGCTGCCCCTAATTTTACACCAGCATTCCAGTGAGTTTTCCTGTGAATACACATGGCAACATTCAAAAGGAGCTGGCCTGAATAGAGCATTTTCTTGCAAGCCAGTAAGGTGAGTGGGGGGCTTCTGGTACCTCCTGTCAATACAGTGGTGAAATCCAACATGTCCCATTTTTCTTTTCTCTGCAGACACTGACACTAAATAAGGTATTACCCATGAAAACTAGGAGATGGTATCATAGAAAACATTTAAAGCAGGTGAATTCAGCTACGTAGTGCATGTATTTTAGATAAGCCTATCTAGATTTTACTCATGAGATAAAAATGCCCACTCCCAACCAAAACTTCCAACACTTGTAATGGCTGAACAAACATGTCCAACTATGAAATGACCCGTAAATGCTTTCTCAAGGACTAATTCTTCCAGCACACCTACTTTATGTTTGTTTTCGGAATGATCTAACTTCAGTTGCTGTTGAAGTATTAATTCCCCTGGACCAGTTAACTGTTAAACCCATAATAACCACGTAATTAAAAAAGCAGCGAGTGCTGTTTTATGAACTCAATCTCTTCCATGCACTCCAAAGTGCAAACAAGATTAAAACAAGCTGCAACAAATATTGTCCTGTGGTATCCTATCTGATCACCAGTACACAAGAAAGCACTGTTTACTCTGACAGTTCACTATCAGCCTTTGCTCTGAGCAGGCAGGAGGGCTCGCCGCAGACTGACTGCGGAGAGCAACACCCTGCTGTTTTGTGACAACCGGCACCAAGCCAAGCTATATGCCCAGAAAAAAAAATAAAATCCATTAAGGGAAGCTCGCTGGTACTCAAAAATCATAGTGCGATCATTCTTCTGGAGCCGCTGGGGTGGCTATCTTCTTTGGTCTTTAGCAGAAATTTTTACCTGGCAGAGATTTTCCTCTGAAACGCTAGACGGCTTCAGAACAGATGGGTTTCAGTTCCCCCTATCATCTACAGACATCGGCAACTGCTTATCACAACAATTTCTGGCACCCACGCCTGGTCCCACCATCTCTGACGTACTGTTGCCATTTAATACTTTCAGAGTTGCATCCAATAACATATGTTGATACTAACACATAATACACATCTTATCTTCCCAAACCAAAAAACTTTATCCAGCTGAACGTTTCTGCTAAGCCATGAGGCCTGAGGGATTTATGCGGTAACATCTGAAATTATCAACCACAGCCATGATTTTCCCAAAAGAGAAAATTCACTGTACAGAACTAGAGCGGGGGGCGGGGAAAATAAGTAGCAACAGAATAAGATTTTTACATCTTCCACAAATAAATTTAGAAGGGACAGCGGGAAGGGGAGAAGATGAAAATCAATACTCAGGAAAAAAAGGCTGTAGAAAAAAATACAAAAAGGGAAGGTCTCTTGGATACGCTATCAAAGGAGAAAGCTCACAAGAATTTCACACTGGAGCTCTACATGCTCCCTCATCTGAGAAATCACATCTTCCAAACTGATGAGATGCCACAGACAGTACTTGCCTGCAAAGAATCACATTATTAATACAGGTTTTCTGCTAGAAACTGAACTGTTACTTGCACTGAATTGTTAAGTCAATTTAGGGCTCAACAGAAGAAATTAAAAATTCAGCTTCCTAAAGCAGCGTTGTCTGTAACAGTGCTGAACTATTCCCGTGGCTGGTTTCACAACTTGGCAGGTGCTTTTCATCTTCAATTCTGTTGACATAATTCATTAGAGCTGTTAATGATGAAAGGCCAAATTAGTTGCTGGAGGTGGGGTCAGTTAGAATATTAACAGCCCAAGAAGTGAAAACCTGCAAAAGGCAAACAACTGGCACCATTTCCTCTTTTAATAAAATAATAATAATAAACCAATGCAAAATTTGTATCAGCTAATGCCTTTTGTTAAAAAGATTTTAAAATTAAGATTCCATTGGCCCCTCCACCACCCCAGCTTCTTCCACTGAACCTCAGTGTGCTGTAGATGGGATCAACATGGAGCAGAGAAGCAGGTAGTGCTGACATGGTAAAGAAAGAAACTTCAGGAGCACCAAGGCAGCCTGGAAACAAGCTGCTTTTCTTGCCTTTGAAATGGCACAGCATCAATAGACTCACAACAAAACACCAGGAACACAGGCCTAGAAATTCTCTGTAAGTATTACACAACTGCCCTCGAAAAACAAACCAAGAAAGTAGTGCTGCGTCTGGATCCCATCCCCAACATAAAATAGACAGAGCTTACAATATATTCCTTTCAAGATACGCAAATGGGACATTATTACAGCGTACTGGCAGCGTCTCAATGCTGTCCGGCCACTGACGTTGATCCCACAATCTGCACAGCAATAGATGGGTATGGTTATTCGTGTAACATCTAACTCCAGCTTGTAACTGATTTCATTCTACCTGTATAAAGCATCAGATTTCACTGTAAAAATGGATACAAAACAGACTCTTTTTTGAGATTCTTTGGATAGACGATTAACAGTTGATCCAGAACTTTCATGCCAGATATACTGGAAATCATCAGCAGGTTTTTGGTGGTGGAAGGGCTGCAGCCCTGCAGAACTGGGAAAAACTGAGCGAGCAGGGACTGAGAGAGATTCAGGAGAGGCTGGGGCTGGTGGGGAAGCCCACAGCAGAGCGATCAGGTGAGAAATGAGGAGCAGCAGCAGCAAAGGTACCACCACAGGTTGATCTCTACCTCCTGCTGCCCCTCAGCTCACTAAAGGGAACGCTCCTTGCTGTCAGGAGGTGCGAGCAGCGCTGTGGGGAACTAGCTAACCAGGAGAGCTGGAGGAACCCAGAGCACTCCTCTGGGTGGGAGGGCAGTTGGGCAGAGCTGGGATGAGCCCACTGCAAGCCCTGAGGTCTGGACAACCTCAACCTGCGGGACCCAGAGAAGCTGCAGAGGGGCCATGCTGAGTGTGAACTCCCCGACTGGGGTAAGCCCCCAGAAACGATGCCACAGAGTGGGGACCCCAGAACCTGCCCTGCGGACACGGGACAACCTGGTACATCAGAAACCGAGTCCTCTGGGCTGCTGCTGTAAGCAAGCTGTGGTTAAGTAACAGAGGAATAACCAAGCAGTACTTGGCTGGCTGCCTCACAGGGCAGGGACGGCGGTGGTTGTGAGGTTAAACCCTACAGTCCAGGCTTCAGCGACAAGAGGAGGAGACTTTCATGAATGTAGGTTTTAACTGTTGCACCCTTCTTGCTTTGGGTGTTTTGTAGGAGCTTGGGCTGGCGTTTCACTGAGTTTTACTGCTGCTCGGTCCACCCTCATGGGCTGGGACGAAGGGGAGTTTATAATGCACATAAATTCCAAGATGGACATTCGGGTTTATTTTTTCTCAATACTAGAATCAGTAATTCAAAGTTTGCTAATTGAAAATTGATTTAAGTTCCCCAACAGAAAACTTTTTCTCACTCACCACAGCTAAGTAAAATGTTTGGATGAAAGTAAAATAATTTAGAGCTATTTCAGTTTCAATAAAAAAGAGCACAGGTCAATATATTTAAATCTGACATCTAAAGTTACATTCCTAACCCATATTTAGCAGTATGAATGAAACCCTGTTAGAGAGAAGCGATCCTATTTTGGGAAGTCTTTATGCACACCCTTTATTTCGTGTGAAAGGAAAGCATTTAAATGATTTCCTGTATCGAGGCCCACGTACACTGATTTTCAAAGGCACTGGATGTATCCCTTTGAAGTAGATTCTCATGAAATCAATGTTATCTATAAAATGAAATAATGCTGCCCTCACTTCACAAGCTGTTATAAAGACAGTTCATTGTTGTTTGTAAATAAACCTTTTAATTAAAACCAACACATTTCACGGCTTAGCGAAAGAAAAAAGCTAGCCAGAAAATGCTGATTAATCAGCAGTTGACATCAAGCACCAAACTCTTCTTGTCTACTATTAAGCACAAGAGGTTATCATGTGTCTGACTATTAGACTTTCTATTCTACTATCCTCTGTTGACTGTGTGTTAAATTGTCATTCAGAATAGCAATGTCAAGTTTTTATTTAATATGCATTCAATACCTACTAACTGAAAAGCTTTGACATTCCTGGCTCCGAGATTCCCTTGCAGGTTACAACTTGTCAAACCTTCTTCCTTTCATTAAAACCTTTCAATCTACTTTCAGCAGCTGCAAAAAATATTAATGTAATTACAGGTTAGAAATCAGGATCCTCACTCACAAGAACATTACTCTGGCATTGTGAGAAGGAAGTCTTGCTCAGAAGCAAGTTATTACTGCTGTACATGACATCTCTAAAGAAAAACAGTAAATGCACGTGGGACCCTAAAGAAGTTGTAAATCCGCCTTACGGAAATCCAGCCAAGTGAGGCTGAATATATTCTGAAATAATACAGGTATCCCTAGAGTGAAAAGAGAAGGTAATATAAAGCTATCTTTTTTTTCATTCCCTGGTAACAATTTTCCCACATCCTAGTGACAGGAGCCAAGAACTGAGAGAATGGAATTCATGAAAATGCAATGTATAAAACATTTTGAAATCTGCGTATTATTAGCACCTATGAATTTATACTTATTCAAAAGCCCTCACATTAATCTTCTATGCAAATAAGACATTTCCCAGACTTGTAAACTAAAAAGGTTTTAAAAACTGGAAACAATTGGGGTTTTGTACTTAAGAAAAACAAGGAGCAGTACTGAGTCCTGGCAGACTCTCTTTCTCCCCTCCCCAAAACCAGAATTCAGTTCTCATATCAGGTATGAAGCAAAATTACAGCTCAGAGTGGAAAATCGGGACCTGACCTTGCAAAACCAAACAGCTTCCCCTTGTAACGTGTCTCAAAGACATGCAAAAAAAAACCCCAGCCCTTAAGCAGTGCCTTCTATAGCAAAGCCTGCAGAACTGCACTGATGTTGCTCAATTAGCCATGAGAAAAAATGCTAGGAAAAATGGAAAATAATCTAGAACAAACAGATTAGATCTCGAGATACTAGTCATAATATTTTCTTCCTTCCTGTATTCTCTCCGCCTTACTGCTCCTCTCCCCACCAAGTATTTGTACTAAAAGCATATTTCCCATCCTCTCTCTTAACAACTAGCAATCTAAGGGAAAAAAAAGGAAATTAAAAAAAAAAAAAAGAAGAAGAAAGATTTACTATCTCTGCACATTCATTATAAAAGTTTCCAGGCACAATAAACCCTGTGGGCATGGAAAAACATAACAGTGCTTCTTCGTCAGGCTTGAGGTTGCTGGAGGATAATCAGTAAAACATGGCTTTCAAAAAATCAGAGGAAATGCATGAAAGTATTTCAGAAAGAAAAAATCCCACCAGATGATGCAAAAAGGACTGTATTCCGATGGGGGAAGGAGGACTGGGGAAACAGGGCACAAGATTTTTCATGAGCAGAGTTACTTATTCTGCAGAGAAATCTACTGTAAGCAGCTTTTCTCTCTAATCGATTAGGTACATGTATTACTATTTGATGGAGTGAGCAGCTGTGCCTTCAAAAAACTCCTGTGATGTATCTTTTGGTTGTGGGAGATCATATAACGTAGCGCATGTAGAAGAAAAACTGTATCCTGCAACTTTAGAGGTTTCCCAAACAACCACCTCAGCATCAGCCGTCTTTGTGGTACACTGTAAACAACCAGAGCTTCTAACCACACCGGGAACACACACGAAATACATGATTCAGGATGTGGAGTTTGCCTGGAAGGATACAATACGCAGCTCCCAGAGCAGAGCTGTGTCATTGCAAAAAAACTTCGAGCTCACATCCTCCCCAGTTCACCTTGCTTGAAATCTGTGGCCATTTCTACAGATAATTCACAAAGAAGATAAAAACTTCCCAGCAAACTCAGCTGGTGAAATGTTGCCTGTGTTGCGCTTCAAGTGGCTGATGTTAGTTGTGAATTCCTGAAGGAATTCCTTATGGTCAGCTTTGTGATGCCCTCCTCAGACCCTCGGTCCACTTTGGTTGGCAGCACCTACCAGGGAGCTAGCAAACAGCACCTGACATCTACCTTTGAGAAACCAGAGAGAAGTACTACCATTTCCCAGCCTTGGGAATTTCCTACACCAAAGGGCTGGAATGGTACTAGAATACACTACAAATTACTGATGGAAATTCCGTGCTTTGCCTAAGAAACCTTCCATGAAAACTGAAAGGTTGAAGACATTGATGAGATGATACTAGAAGCAAAATGACAAAACTCCTGAAAAGAGCCAACTGGTTTTTTTAGCAATTACTCAAAGGATCAAACGCGTTTTGATTAAGCTCTTGAAATGGGATGAGGCTTTCCAAGTACTGTAGGAACTAGAGAAGTTCAGTAAGTACTATGAATTGCCAACTAGAAGAGTTGCCTTCACCAGCAGATCAAGGATCTTTCTTGTCTTGAGGACAGTACTTAGTGGTACATGGGGTGAACAATGGTCTAAATATCTTATAACAGCTTTTTGCAATAAACAACAAAGGTATTGAAATAGATGGATAAAGACAATCTTACGTGAGACACAAAGCATTGAGATACAGCTCAGAAGAGCTTCTGTCAACACTCATTGGGCAGAATGATCTTCAGGATAATGAGAATGAACAGGTTCAAAATGCTAAAAATAGCTCCAGGGGTTTTTTTCCTACCGTGAAAAATTGGAGCCGGAATCAACTTCTCCCTCCTGACGGGAAACAGACTGTTCTCAGGTAAACACTGTAACTGCAAGTTCTTCCCCCCTTGCACATTGGATTGACACCTCCTCCTCCCCCAAAAAAGGATAAAAAACACAGCAGTCATGACAATGACCAGCCACCAGCATGATCACGCCCTCAAGTTAAATGCGATCAGGAGACTACGGTATAGGCAAAACCAAAACATTTTTTCCCCATCGATCATTGTGTTAATAGAACGTTATAACAACTACAGTTAGTATTATGAAGAATATCATAGAGGAAGAATCTTTCCAGGTCAACAAGAGTCTTCACTATGAAAAATAAGTCACGGGCAAGGAAACGAGTATTCTCTCACCCACACGATCACAATATTTCTGGGAAGCGCCAAGAGTCAATTAATTCCCTAGGAGAGAAAGGCATTTCAAAGAATGTAAATCCACTTAGCAGAAATAAAAACGGATGTTAACTTGGTTTCTTTTGTCCAGGTGAAAGGCAATCCAAAGAGCCTTAAAGTGGTGAGGCTCAGGAAACAGCAAATCTCAGCAGCTTCACTGGAGAATAACTGACTTACCTTTGTCACCTAGAAGAGAAAGTGCAGCCTTTTAGCAACAAAGGCAAATCTTAGGAAAGTTGGAGGAAGGAAGAAAACCATTCCAAGCTGAAGTTAATGATATATTCAAATAAGAGACAGCCTGTCCTCACTGCAATGTTAATTCAAGCATTGCCTCAGCCTAGGCACACAGACAAGAGTCTTCTGCGTAAATTAGGTAGTACTTTAACTCTGAGCTTGCTGGCCCAGCAGCACAGCTCCCACACCAGTGATCGTGCACTGCCAACGCAGCAAGGCCTTAGCTAATGCACACTGCTGACCATGTCACTGCTGCTGCTTGACCGCTGCTCAGCACTGAGAACATTAAAAAGGGAGGGAAAAAACCCAACCCACAAATAAAGAGTTGCACTGAGTCAGATTGTAGATGATCTACCCAGTCTCCTGCCTCTTAGCGGCCAAGATAACAGCCTTACAAGAGGGCAGGGTTGGAGGGAGCTGTGCTTCTCCAGAAGGCTCCCTCAGCTGCCAGCCACAGCAGCTTCGGGATCTCCTCTGCCAAAGGTGCTCTCTTTGCACTTAATCATCCTCTCTGGATTTTTTCATCAGTGCAAGAAAACACACAAAGTAAGCCTTAAGTGGAAAGATAACTTAAGGAATTCAAAAGCCACAAGAAGAAATAAAGGTAAAGTACTGGCAGGCAGAGTCAGAAACTCAACTGTGCCTGGCAAGAAAAAAAAAGAAAATCCTCACACAGAACTGCGGTCCAAGTTTTACGTTATCCACTACCCTTCGAGAATCAGGAGTTTCTCATCAGTTTTTCTTTTTCAGTTCATATAATCACAAGATAAGAATCCCAGAGGCAGAGCTATTACTCAGAAGTTCAAACATATCACTTAGGAGAAGAATGCAGATTCTCCTACGCTGGGAAGGGCCAAAATGCTGGTTTTTTCATTAAAATATTTCAAAAGGATAACAATCCTTTTGCAAACTCAAATATTTAAGGTTATCCTAGTTTAGCTGGCAAGTAATTATGCTTTGGTTAGACTTCAGTAAAGTATTTACCATTCTGACAATATGAAAAAGAAAAGGAAAACTAGTTTTTTACTTTGCACTTTTTCTCCTGTTTTCTGGGCCTACAGAGCTTAACAAAAGGCAGCAGCGATTTGGTACAACCCCGCTATACTGCAGCTTCGCTAACTGAAGCTATAAACCCATAAGAGGGTACAGATCTCACCCAATTTAAGATGAAGCTTCCCCTGATTTCTTCTGAACGGTATGCTTTTCAAGAAACAGACCAAAAAAGAATGTTTTCAAATATTTCCTCAAACACCAGTGTCGTTTTTAATGCTTTCTAGACACTCCCTAACAGCAGAGTATAAGAGATCAGGCCACACCTAACCAGTCCCGACTTCAAGCGCTAGAAATGTAGATGCCATGAAGCTCCTACCACGCTGCTGTGTTTCCGTACAGCTCCATTTCGTGGGTCACTGTCCTGACTAGCACATCCTGACAGACCTTAAGACATACTCTGTTCTTTCCAGCTGTAGCAGTGGAAAGCAGCCTTCCTTTCACTGCTTTCTAAATTTTCTTGGTGTGTTAATGGTGTAGTAAGGTAGGGAAAAAAAAAAAAAAGAAAAAAGAGGCTGCACCACCATCAGGGAATAATTTTACCACCTACTTCTCTTACCCACCGCTGACTTCCAAAGCTACGATAATTTGTACTGACAGGATCCCTGTCAATTCAAGACAGTATTAGTTAATGATATTAATTTCCCTCTGGTTCTTCTTGAAAGACACCAGCAACAATAAAAACACCGCCAGCTTCATTCACAGTAGCAGAACAACTTCATTCAGTAAATTAACATTTTAAAAATTATAATTCAAAGAGCCAAACTTTTTCAATCTACAACCCCCAAATACTGGGCGGTTTGACAGCTGCATCAGATGATTAGTTTTACTCTTTAGCACATCGTAGTGGATTTCAAGACCCCAACATTGACTAATTCTTAGTAACTCCAGAATAAAACTAAAGTTCTTTCCATACTGGCCAAACATACCATTTACAGCACTATCACTATTGGATTTACAGCACCGTCTAAGTATGGAATAATGAGCAGTACTAATGTCACGCAAACTGGTAAGCTCTCTACAGTCTAGTAAAGTAACTGTTCCTTAAATGCTGTAATTAGGAGAAGTTCTATCTTTCTGCCTGGCCTCTGCCAAGCCTAGCTCCTACAGGCCGTCCTGATTTCAGGAGGACTATTTGTTGGGTGAGGTTACTCACACAAGAAGGAATTTGCAGGTCTAGACCCTTCCATCTTGGTTTATAAGCATGAAGCACATGAGTCTAGCAGGAATTTAACACTTACGATTCCACAGTTGTTCTTACAGTCTGCTCCTCACCATCTTCATCTGAGCTGCTACATGTTGCATCAGAGTCCAGGTCCTGCTCCACGCGAGACAGCAGCCCTCCAGTAGAAAGTGCAAACCCCCGGATTTCACCTGGTGCAACGCTAACTTCGTTCTGTATGTCCGTACTCAAACTACTCTCCAAAGTAGTTGCGTTGTTTTCTGGCCAACCTTCAGCGCACCTGAGGGAGCTACTGCTCAAAAATCTGGCTGGCTCATGGAAAACCTTCATCCTTTGTAGCTGATGTTTCACGAAGCATTTCAGCTGCTGATCACAGTGTTTGATAACATGCTTTGCCAGGAGCATTTGTAAACGTTTCTGAGTTCTTTTGGCACGACTGATTTCCATTTGTTGCTTAGTGACACACTGGAGTAAGCGAGCGTACACCTCCTCCGGGGTGCAGCTCAAAATCCCTTCTGAAGGCCCGTGAAGAATTTGGTGTAATAAATCCCCTTTTATTGTTTCAGTGCAGACTTCCAAAGCCCTCCCCAAAAAACCATTCTTCTTGTACCATTTACCATTTAAAAGCTGCATTTCTTCTGCATTACTGGATTCAGTTACGTTTGAACCCAAAAGTCTCTGCATTTCTGCCAGATTCGGAGATGCGGTCTCTGAAAATGTTTCCCCTTTGACCTCAGGTTCTGAATGACTAATCTGACCAAATGATGTGTCAGCACCATTATGTAATGAATTTCTCATCTTGGAGCAGTCGGGCTCTCCCGCTTTCGTTTGCTTACCGGTTTTGTTGCTAAACGCAGAATTTGTACTCATTAACAACACAGACTGATAGCGCTTGGAGGATGGTGGAGAACCAAAATGCTGCACACTGAAGATATCATTCCTGAGGTTGGACTCAGCAGTGGGGAACCCCAGGACTGAGCAAGTAATCTGTGCGATGGAGTCCTCTTTTATCTTCTCTTCCACTGCTCTGGAATTTTCCATGCACAAAGCTGTATCAGACTCCATAGCTCTAGAGGACAAAGAAGGTGACAAGTGGATACCATGACCTTTTGTTGCTGCCTCTCTGAGGGCTGGTGTCATTATAGCTACGGTAGGTAGTTTACAGCAAACCTGAAAATAACATGGGCCATGTAAATTTTCTCATTTTCATGAGGTGGTATAAATACAACAGCTATGTCAAATATTTCATTCTTTCAACATTTCAACATTACTCAAAGATTCCATAAATACAGAGATTATCTAAAGAACATGGTTAAACTACACTCCCTCCCAAGTCATACAAGACCACTCTTTCTGTTATTTCTTTATTTCATTCAGAGGTTATTCCATGTGCAACGAAAGCCTTTACCTCTCAGGGGAGTAAGCGTTCATACCTCATCGCATTTCTGATCCTATCAGTCTGAGAAATAAGACTCACAAAGTTCAAGACTCTCATCTAACCTTGCTCAAACGGAAACCATGACCATAAGGCACGTGACTGGGAGGATGCATTTTAAAATACGTGTGTGAGTGTATGCAGATGTGTATGTACGCACACAGAGACGCACATCTACACATTCCCACCCCACAGCTCCAGCTGGATTTGATTTTAGTCTGCTCTGGAGAAAAGTTACTTTTTGAGTTGCATTCGGTTTCCATTCAAGCCAGTTTATTTTTTACTTAAATGAGTCATCAACAGCATCAGAGAAATGGGAGCTGTGCAGCTACCTGTCACAAGTTCAGCAAAGCAGAACCCCTACCACATGATGAAACACTCTGAAATAAACTCAGAGGCACTACTGGGAGAAGTAAATTTAATGTCAATCTATATAAAGCCAGCATTTGATTAATTAATTTATTATATCATCACACACTATATATTACATCTTATACTGTATCTATTCCACTGCCTACAGAGCAGGAATCGCTGCTTTACACTGTACTTGCAGCTTTATTTGGGAGATGGTCAAATAAACCCAATGAAAGACTGACTTGACCATGGCCTGCAGAAGCCCCAGAAGATAAGCTACTGTCAGTTCCTCATTAAGAAGTTAGAGGCAAAACCAGAAACAGTTATAGAGTAGTAACAAAAGTCAATGTAGCACAGTAATTCCACAGTAAATTCTCGGTTTAACTGGTGTACTAGTTAAGCAGCGTTTCCACTGCCCTCCTTCTAATGTCTTCAGTTTCTTTGATCTCCACAGCAACTGCCTAGCTCAGCAATTTTCAATGCACAGATCCCATAAGAGGTCAATGATTCCGAGACTGCCACGTATGGATCTTAAGAAAACAAAATTCCCTGTCTGAAGCCTTAGCTTGTTTAGAACTACAGGTTCTACACTAAAGGTCCAAACATTAAAGGGAGATGTGGAAGCCTAAGGAGCTGAGAAGTACCAATCTGGATACTTTCTCCTTAACCCTTAGAACATGAAAAAAACCATGGAGTCACATGCTCCTGGACCACCTTAACACTCTGCATGCTTCATTCACCTTTCATTGCTCCACACGTACTTCAACCATGAGGTTTTCATCTCTGTACATCACCTGCCCAGTACCACACGGACCAGGTTTGGTGGTCCTAATGCTAATCCTAAACGATACCATTAAAAACCCCAGAATTTTAACCTTTATCAACAAGCCCATGACTCCAGACTATAAAGGAATTCAGCACAAAGTCCTCCCCAGTGGACAGCCGTGCAGCAAGAGCCCCATTACCAGGGTCAGACAGGGAAATGCACTGGTGAGGGCTAGAGCCTCAGATCACACAGGCTCTGGTGACTCGGCAATGCTCTCAGCATCCGGGTGACTCATGGCTTTGTGTCCTTCCACTCTTGTAAGAGCTAGCAGGCACGGGAATTTTTAAATCCAAAGGAGTATAGATTCAGACACCGATGCCTCCCTCCACCTCAGCATATGGCAAATAACTATAGTAAGTCAAAGTGATTTAGCACAGCTAAAACATAAGCAGGAGAGAACTGAAGCCCACACTTTCTCTGTGGGGTTACTATGAACTCAAGGATGTCCCCACGTTAGATCTGTCCCTGGGAACTCCCAAGAAGCTCTCTCAGAACACCACCAGCCTGGTATCTACATACACTGAGCAAGGAGTTTATAACTGCATCAAGTTTACCATCCACCTTCCTTAGCCCGAGTGGTTCAAGTCATAGATTGCTACTCTGGAAAGCCAGGAAAGATCCACACATCAAAGAGCAGCTGCTCAGGCAAACAAGAAGTTTGGAAATGTGTATCTCATACCTATATGAAGATGGAGGCTACAAAAAAACCCAAAACCAAACGGGCAGCACAATATTTCCAGAGTGTTGTGTTTTAAATTTAATCATATTCCCCCAAATACTGCATATCCTTCTAGTACAGTTTCACATTTCCTGAACTGCAATGAAGGCCATTAGCAAATTATTTTCAGGGTTCTTTTTAAGTCTGAGAGACTTTTTTTTCACCTCTTTCAGAGGTAAGAGGGGAAGAAATCAAAGTACCCTCAAACTGAACCATAAACATTAAACCAAAGAGCACCAACAAACCACTAACTAATTAGGAGTTCCTGACAGAAGACACTTAAATAACAATATAGCTAAAAAAATAAATAAAATGCTTTTGAAGAGAGAAATCACTCAATTAACTCCTTACCCAGCAACTTGCAAACTTCATACGATGTTTTTGCCCTAAAGACAGTTGTGTGAGACACTTCAGGTGTGCTCCTCTCATTTTAGTGACATCAAAAAGACTTCATAAAAGCTGGTACTGTCCCAGTCTCCAGTCCTTTCTCCAAGAAGTTCACACACACACACACACAAAGTCATTGGCATATGAGCAAAACAAAGCATCAGCTGCAAAAAAATGAAAACCAAATTTGAGTACAAGTACTTGGCTCGACGAGAACTGTACGATTTTCATTTTGACGTATTTTATTTCATTTTGGCAGAAAGTAGCAAAAATAATTTCACTCCACCCTTGTTGGAAGTGAGTTTCCAGAGCCAAACTTATTATCTTCTGGGGAGAAAAAAAAAAAAAGTGCAGAGGGAGGGAACACAAGTACTGCAACATAGTATTCAGGAAGAGGTTTTATTTTCATTCTGGGAAAAGCGTTTGTTGTCATAGGTAAACCATTTCAAGGATTTTTTTTTCCATTGTGAACTACTTGAGGTTTCAAAACCAGAACAGCTGAAATGCTACTAAACTGGCAAGCAGTTTGCTTTTCATCTGCTGAATACGCACTCCACTTGAAAGACTAAAAAGTATTGTAAAAAGAAAAGCTGACGTAAAGTAAGTCCCGGAGAAGGGAAGAAAAAAAGTGCCAGACACGCACAGTACAACATGGATGTTTAAAGTGCCTTTACGCTTATCCTCCCCTAATGCCTTAATTACCCAGGAGGATATAACCGGGAATTGCAGTTGCCCACAGCCCCGCTGCTCCCCTGACCCGCACCCCGCTCCCTTCTCCCACCACAGCATCCGACCCCTCGTCTCCCCATGACGCCTGCTCCTCGCCCGCTCCTCTCTCCCCGCTACCTCTGCTTCTTTCTTAGTCCTTACCCGACATTTCCACGTTCTCCCCTTCTCTGCCAGGCTTACCTCAAGGGAGTTTGTCTAAATCCTGAAACTAGCGCCTTCACGTTGGTAATTAGCAGCACCCTATTAAAATAAACACAAGAACCCCCAAGCACAAACCTGCCTGCACACAGGGTGGCATTCCCTCCCCAGCCTTTGTTTATAGTCCTTTCGCTTTTTGACTCTTTTCCCCCTTGCATAACACTATCACTTTTGTTACACAACGCTATAAACGATGTTTTGGGGGATTTTTGCTTGAGGAGAGGACTGCTTTGTCTTTTAGTGGGTGTTTTGTTTGTGATCTTTTCCTCTTCCATGGTGATAAAAGCCCATTTGCATGAGGCTCCTCTGTGCCAGCCTCCTCTCCTTGGAAAGTCTTTTGTCACCTCAAACACCTGAAACTTCCTTGTTAATAATGAGATTCCTGGAGACCAGGAGAAGATTTTTTTTTTTTTGCTTTCAAATTCAGAGACCTACAAATAATTTCAAATTATTTCAAATTTCCAATTAATAGAGCTGTTTCCCGTTTATTCCTAAATTAACAGTGTGCTTATCTAAAGATAAGCAAACTTCCAATGCTTATTCCTTGCCCAGAAGGCATTTCAAAAGCAAAGCAAAGTCTCTGGCAGCCGACAGCATCTGGTGAAACACCCCAAAATTAAGCTCAGCAATAACACTGAAAAATACTGGATTTCAAGGGCTGGTAGCTACATGAGCAAGCTTGATCTGCCCACAACACAACTGACCAAACCTGGTTTCCTACAGCTTTGTGTTGTTTGTCCCGTAATCCCCAGCTCCTCTTGGACAGCCTTCCAGATAATCGCTGGACAAAAATAAAGCGGTGCTCTGGCAGAGAGGCACCGAGAGCCAGCGCCGAGCAGAGTGTGCCGGAGCTGACTTTGGCCAGCTTCTCCAAGCCTTGCCTGGTGGGAGGTATCCACTTGGGTATACTTGACCTACCTCTCCCAGTTTCCACAAAATTTACAGGATCAT
Organism: Coracias cyanogaster; assembly: GCA_033124195.1. NCBI lineage: Eukaryota > Metazoa > Chordata > Aves > Coraciiformes > Coraciidae > Coracias > Coracias cyanogaster. Next base: position 1,790 of record JAVSBS010018567.1, on the reverse strand, counting down.
CATAATTTCTAAGACTAGAGAGAACAGCTCAATAGCGCAATCTGCATTTTCTCACAGAATAGTTTGCAGCAATGAATGCAAAAGAGACATCGGTCCCACTGGGTACGTCCTGGTTAGGAGTATGAAAGAAAAAAGTCCGTATTTACCACACCTGGGATTAGCCTTTAAGAAAAAAAAGTCGTCTCAGTAGGCAGCTTTTGTTTTCAGTTCAAAAGCAGCCCAGTTACTCATGACGAGTATTTAAGCATTTTAGTATTTTGTTCTATTAATAGATTGGAAAAAAAACAAACCAAACAGGATTATGTGGGGAGTCTCAGCTTTCAGCAGCGCTCGCTGTGCAGGGAGAACTATAGCCATTAAAACTTCCAACTCCAGTGTTTTGCGCTGCCCGGAAGATGTAAGGACAAATTCTTCCTCTTTGGAAAAAAACCCCAAATTAATGCACACACCCATAAAAATGATCTCTCTTTGAACAGTAAGAGAACTCAATTTATGACACCTGAACAGTTTTAATCATAAAGAAAAAATCAAAAAGGACATATTTGAAGTGGAACTCACTCATAATCATTTATGATAAAATCCATGACTCATTAAAATCTCTGAACTGGGTTGTTTTTCCCCTTCTTCATAATTGATTCTGAAGAGAGAATCGTGTACTACTTCCAAGTTTATCACCATGCCATCAACTAATTCCTCTTCTATAACATCTATTTGTAACGTAGCATTTGAAGCTGTTTATAACATAAGCTAAACACTTTTTGCAGTGCATGACAGGTACCTCTAAGTAAGTTGTACCTACGTGTCTAATATTTATATTTGTCATTCTTGCAGAATGGTCTATTTCAACACATCAGTTATCCTTTTGAATGTCTGTTTTTGAAGAGAGGGCTGTAAAACCCAGTCTTAAACAAGACCCATTCAGCTCTTAGACGCTAATTAAGATGACTGGAATTTAAACTCCCCAAAACATTTACAGGGTTTCCCCATGTGGACCAACAAAGAGAGTCCCAAGGCACGCTGAGCCGCTTTCTGAGTTAGTAAACCTACTTCCACGAACCATGCTCCATCCAGGTTGATTTTTAATATTTCCTTTTTATTAAATTAAGCAGAACAAGAAAAGGAAATATTTACCCTTTGACAAAAAGCAGACTTTATTCATTTGGCCACTGGATTTATTTTTTTTTTTTCCCCTCCTTAAATTGCTTCCAATTGCTGAGGAATACCAAACACCTCAGTCACCGCCACATTTTATTTTTGGAAATGCTTCAGCATTTTGCAACCAGGCAGCTGATGCACAAAGTGGATTAAAAGACTTGCTCAGGACCACACAGGAGACCTCAGCGAGGGCTGAGGGACGCACCTGGCTCTGAGCTGCTCTCCAGAGCTTTGCCATCTACTTTCTCTAAAGCATTCCGTTTCACGGGGAAGCGGGCTGCCCTCTGGGAAGCCAACTTGCTCAGGCTCACTCGAAGGCAAGGGAATCTGGGAGAAATCTGGGAGAAATCTGTGGCAACCTGTTCAGCTTGATTAACAGAGGGAGCTTTTAGCCCAGGAATTTAAAAAAAATAATAATTTAAAAATTAAAACCCACACATGCAAGTGCAGCCTCAGCTTTCCCCACCCACCGACTGCCCCAAACGCGACGAATAAAATGGGAGAAGGGCAGGAGCGGGGCCGCTGGGAAGCGAGCGGCACCGCGCACCCCGCCTCGCCGCACAAGCGGCCCCGGGCACGGCGGGACGCGCCACAAGCCCCACGGGCGCTGCAGAGGAGCCGGAGCCGGAGCCGGA
>JAVSBS010018566.1:9027-76253 GCA_033124195.1 Coracias cyanogaster | reverse complement strand
GAATCATAGAATGTTCTAGGCTGGAAGTGACCTCTAGAGGTCATCTGGTCCAACGTCCCTACTCGAGTAGGGACATCTCTACCTAGGTCAGGTTACTCAGAGCCCCATCAAGCCTGACCTTGAATATCTCCAGGGATGGGGCCTCCACGACCTCTCTGGGCAACCCATTCCAGTGATCTATCACCCTTATGTTAAAGAATTTTTTTCTAATGTCCAGCCTAAATCTATCCTTTCCTAGCTTAAAACCTTTCAACCCAAACTATTCTATGATTCTGTAATTCTATCCAGCAAGGCTGTGGAAATCCTTTTGAAAGCAACTGCAACTGATAGTGTGAAGGATGTGTAGGTTCTGCATGTGAGAGGAAGTAAAGGAATAACTAAGTTTCCAAAAGAAATTCCGAGTCCCCTAAATATTATTTTATATAATGTTCTTAGAATTGCTAGTTTCAGACTGAGAAATCTGTTCAGCTTTCCTTCAGGTAAATCTGATACAGATATAAGGCCAAAGCCTTACGGGTTAGAAGCAATTGGTGGTAGTACGAGAATGCTTCAGAATATAACTTCTGAAAGGCATTTGGTGTTTTGACAGATATTGGTTTTTGAAACAGTAGAAAGATGCTTTTGTTCTGAAGATTGCAAATTTCGCTAATATTTGGTACTAGACCTTCTCAAAATATGTAAAAATAAAAATAAGATAAAATCAATACTGTAAAAGAAAAATAATATTCTTCTTCCTATAGCAAAGGTAGCAGTCCTTAAGTGCATGGAAAGAAACACTCATGTAAGAAAAAAGGAAATATTTTGTTTAACCTTCAGTGATAATAGTTATAGATAATTCTATATGCTTAAAGCTAAATATATTACAATCATATGGCCTTCAGCTTTTATCTATCACTCCAAAGTGTCCAGTGTTATGAGGCACAATGAGAATAAACAGATATGGGTGTATAATATCTTTTCAGATATGAAGCATTTAAATATTAATCTGTATCTTCCTATGTTAACTGATACACGCCATGAAATGTATACACACCAAATTGTATGCCTTTCATTTTTAGTTTTTATTCACAGGTTACACAACTGTGTAGAAATAATGGTATTAATAATCTGTAGCTGTTGTGCAGTAACGTACAATTTCTTTGAACACAGAATTACCTTTCAATAACGGCACCAAAACTGGGAAGAAACTGATACTCTCAAAGTATTTGAATTGTTGCACTGATGTGACATTGTTAATTTGGGTTATGTTACTTAGGTTCTGAAATCCCGCAGTGAATATTTGACAATAGAAACATGATCAGTGTTTTCAGTAGTGCTGCAATCCCACCAATCATGCACTAAGAGATCCTGCAGCCTATAGAAGTTTAAAGTATAGGCAGTCATTCATTGGCTAATATACAGTGTAGATAATTGGAACTAATGAGCTACTGTGGTAAGCATCAGTATGTTCATCAGCTCGATGCAACACCTGAGAATCTTTGCTGACCAAGCAGGCATTAGGAAGGCAGAGAAGGGGTGCCTTCCATCACTTTTTGTACTACAGTGACTACATGTTGATCCTTCTCCTCCTGAGTCCTTGAGCTATTTACAGTACTGAGGCATTCCTACCTTTGTCTGAAATTTTACTTATGGTGTGTGGCTCTACTCTACACTTTCTCATAGCTCTGTAGTTTTCTCCAGAGTCTGAGCCAAGATTATGCAGCTTGGCCTTGGGTCACCACTGCTGAATCCCAGCTTGGGAAGAGGAAGAGGTTAGGGAAGAGGAAGAGGTTAGGGCGTTTCAGGTGGCTGGAAACTAGCCTGCATATGGGTTTCATCAATAAGTTACAGATCAGACTGGGCAGCTTTATGATTCACAAAACATTTTTAAACTGGGTCAATATTTCAAACTGAACATCAGCTGAGGGCATATGAACCATGCAGAATATATAGCTTTCACATAAATATAATAATATATATGCATGTAGGTATACTACATACCTATGTAATACTGATAAGTAGTGTAAACATAAAATGTTGAGGTTTATGCTCTGTAAAGATCAGTTGATCTTCTTGGTTTTGCTCAAACACAAAAAGTGGACTTTAAGGCAAGGGAAGCTGAAATTCTCAACCCCAAGGTTCCCTAATTGCAAGTTGAATATATCATGTTTCTTATAGTCCTACTAAATAATGAATGACTAGGTATTATATGTTCATTATGTGATCCAGAGCCTGATGAAATTTAAAAAAAACCCACAATGAGCTGTGGTTTGGAGGCTGAGATCTATTTCCTTCATCCTTAACAGATTGCACAAGTACTCAAAGATATATACTCTTGTACAATGCAAATTCAATGGGAAGGCAGACTTTTAGACTTTTAATTTAACGTATCATTGTGTTCATTTAAATATTAATCAATTTCAGATTTTAAAATGTCTTTTCTCTTTTTTTTCCCTTTTCAGGCAAGCCCTGCCCCAATAATTGTTAACACAGACACCTTGGACACAATCCCCTATGTAAGTATTGATTTTTTTATTAACATATGGTATTTGTTTATTTTCCCCTGGAAATTCTATTCAGTATTGCACAGAAGTTATAAACAAATCTTAGAATGAATCATGTCTTTTGCATTTACACCATTAATTCTTTTGTAGAAGGAATCAGGAAATGATAATTGCATTTAGGTGAATTACAGCATATTATATACACATAATTTGTAGATTAGATTTCAACACATAAACTGTAGCTTAGTAAAACTAGCCTTTTTTTGAAAAAGGCTGGTTTAATTAATCCTTTCCTCCTTATCAGAAACAGTATGAACATTTCCTTTTAGAGCAGCATGCACCCTTCCTAGCTTATTAAGGAGGTACCTAGATGCACACTGTGATATCAAAATCATGCAAGCAGCTCTTAATTTGTCTGTCTATATTCATTTTGTAGAGGAAAACTGTTCATGATAAATAACAGCACAAACTAGGTGACTTCAGGTTTTCTTATTAATGCCCCTTCATTTCTATGACTTTGTGAAAAAAGCAATTTTACCCTAAATAGATGCATGTTTGTATTGGGGATTTTAAAAACTCCTTATCCACAAGCATTTGCTATTATTGTCATTTTACACTGTAAAAGCAACTATAGTTGAAGATAAAGGACACAGAGAGAGACAAAGTGAATACAAGAGTAACAGGCTTAAATGATTGGAGGCAGGAAAAGCAAGTAGTAGAAAACTGGCCAGCCAGTATCTCATCTTTCTCCTTGCATCCTCTTAGTTCTCTTTTTAAAGGTCCTAATTAAGTCTCTCATCTGTCGTGTTTTGTCCACATCTGTTTCTTACGATATCAGCGCATAAGCCTAATCATTTCTCCACCTGCACCAATCATATTCATGGGTTCTGTCTTTTAGAAGACTATTGATGAGGAAGTTTCATAGGGGTTGTCCTGGCTAGCTTGTTATTTTCTGACAATTCCTAAAACTTAGAAATTATTGTTCAGAACACACATAAAGATCACAGCCAAGAGAAATTTAGAAGAACGGCACTGCTGTAAAGCAGAAGATAATTAAATTCCTTGTTGGGAATTTCAACCATTGGGAAGGGTGGAAAAGTTAAATAAAATTTTTCTGTTCATTTGCCTTTAGCTTTCTTTAAAGGCTTCCTATCATTTCTAAGTCTCAGTTTTCCTTCCTAACACCAGAACCATCTGCTGTGGTCTCACTTTCAACAGGTCTGGCTTTTCTTCTGTTTTAATGAGACATTTTATACTTAGTGTTCTCTAGATCTACCAAGAGGGACATTGTGAGCCCCAGTTCTCATTTCCAGCGCTGGATCTGTGCCCAGGATACTCTGCAGCTACAGTGTTAGAATTCCTAAATACCAATGCAATTACACTAGTGACAAGATGTTCAATCAATATGATTTATTCTCATAACACAGTCTATCAATACTTATACACTTTTATACTGCTTACGTACTGCTGTTCCTTTCTCTTACAAAAAAAAAAAAAGACAAATGACCAAACACATTGAAGAGAAATACTGACAGTAGACTGAAAAGTGCCTGTGGACTGTTTCAGTCTCCAACACAGGATGTGAACTAGATAAATAAACAGAAGGTGCTTTTTGTAAAAATAGACAATTCTAAATTAGTCACCTTGATCTTAACTGGTGCACGGCAAAAGTTCTGTTCCTTGGGTATGGGACACAGCAGTGCTACCAAAGAGGAACTTATTGAGACTAGCCAATAAGAAATGTCAAGATGAAGAATATTTGCTGAGCCCAGGCCACCACAGCACCCCACAGGACCTGGGGTCTTTACAATGATTTCTTTCTGATCAGGATTTGTATGCTTGAACACTGTCCAAAATGAGACAGACAGACAAACGTGGACAAATGTCTTCTTCCTTCAACCTAATATTTGGAGGGTGGGCTGGGAGATGTGTGTTTTCCTTCTTGCTCTCAGGACTAGTTCAGTTTACCTTGGGTTTGGTTTCATTTTATGTTATTTCCTCTGCTAGGAAGGTGCTGTAGTTACCAGAGACCAGAGATGTGTTTGCCTGTGTGTGCATCACCTCCTAGCCCAGTGAAACTTTCAAAAACTGTTACGGACAGCATGTGATAGGTTGACTCTGGCCAATAGCCAAACTCTCTTTTCATTCCCCTCTCCTGTGGATCAGGGAGCAAATAGAAGGAAGGCAAGAAGAGTTGTGTATTGACATAATGACAATTAATTAGGGAAAGCAAAAGCTGTATATGTGGGCAAAGCAAAATAAGGAATTTATTTCCTGCATCCCATCAGCAGGCAGGTGTTCAGCCATTTTCTGGAAAGCAAGGCTTCATCAGGTGTAGCAGTTATTTGGGAAGACAAGGGCCACAACCATGAATGTCCCTCGTTCCTCCTCCTTTTCATAAGATTTTATTGCTGAGCAAGATGTCATATGGTCTGGAATATCCCTTTAGTCAATTGGGGTCAGCTGTCATGGTTGGGTGTCCTCCCAGCCGTTCATCCACCCTGTGCCACCTTGCTGTTGGAGGAGGAAGGGCAAAATAGGAAAGAGAGAAATCCTTGATGCTGTGTAAGCTCTGTTCAACAATAGCCAAAACATTGCTATGTTACCAACATTGTGTCAGCCACAAATTGAAGCATAGCACCATATGAGTTACTATGAAGAAGATTAACTTCATCCCAGCCAGACCCAGCACAGCCTATAATAATACCATGTGAGGCCTGTAACACAGTCCATAACATCATGGGGTTTTAGTAGGGCTTTGCCTTTTTCTTTATTTTTCGGAAGGCAGAGGAAAATCTTCCCAAGCTGGATGAGCTGAGTGTGTGATAATGCAGCCATCATAGTATCATTTATTTTGCAGGAAATACAATTTAGCAGATGTGACCTAAAATATTTTTTTCTAAGCAGGTCAGTTCAGAGAGATAATAGAAAACTAGATTTCATTATTATTTTGAAACTTGAACATGAGTCATATACCTGCCTTTTCAGAATTGTCAGGGCTTCCAAACACGACTGGACGAAGACACTAAATGTCTAGAATCATAGAATTTTAGGGGTTTGAAAGGACCTCTGGAAATCATCAAGTCCAACCCCCCTGCCAAGCAGGACTGTAGAATCTAGGGCAGGTTACACAGGAACACATCCAGACAGGTCTTGAAAGTCTCCACTGATTACCACTCTTTGGGCTCTATTGTGTAGCCAGTTCCTAATCCCTCTCACTGTCTGTTCTTCTACCTCAGACTTCCTGATCTTGCTTACAAGGATGTTATGGGAAACTGTCAAACGCCTTGCTAAGGTCAAGGTAGATTACATCCACTGGTCTCCCTGCATCTACCCATTCAGTCATGACATCGTAGAATGCTATCAGATTAGTCAAGCATGATTTCCCCTTGGTAAATCCATGCTGACTACTCCTGATAACCTTCTTGTCCTCCATGTCACAAAGCAAAACATCTATGTGCCTTTTAAATACCTCCAGGGAAGTTCACTCCACCACTTCCCTGGGCTGCCTGTTCCAGTGCTTAACAACTCTTTTGGTGAAAGAAAATTTTCCTAATACGCAATCTAAGACTGGCACAACACGAGGCCATTTCCTTTCCTCCTATGACTTGTTACTTAGGGGAAGAGCCCAACTTCCACCTCGCTACAACTTACTTTCATGTGGTTGTAGAAAGCAATATGGTTTTCCCATAGCCTCCTTTTCTCCAAGCTAAACAACCACAGTTCCCTCAGTAGCTCCTCAAAAGTCATATTCTTTAGACCCTTCATTGGCTTTGTTGCTCTTCTTAGGACAAGCTCCAGCACGTCAATGTATTTCTTGTAGTGAGGGGCGCAAAACTGAATTCAGTATTCAAAGTACATCCTCACCACTGCCATTAGAAACAGTGTAGCCAGCAGGACTAGTGAAGGGATTGTACCTCTGTACCTAGCACTGGTGAGGCTGTAACTTGAATACTGTGTTTAGTTTTGTTCTTGACGATCTTAAAGGAGTCTTCCATCCCAAATGATGTCTAAGTACAGGCAGAAAACCACTTCCCTAGCCACACTATTTCTGATATAAGCCAGGATGCTGTTGGCCTTCTTGGCCACTTGAGCACACTGCTGGCTCATATTCAGCCAACTGTTTACCAACACCTTCAGGTCCTTTTCCACCAAGCAGCTTTCCAGCCACACTTCCCCAAGCCATTGCATGGGATTGTTGTGATACAAGTGCGGAACCCGGCACATGGCCTTTTGGAACGGCATACCATTGGCCTCAGCCCATCGATCCAGATTGTCCAGAGTCCTCTGTAAATCCTTTCTATCCTCAAGTAGATCACACACCCACCCAACTCGGTGTTATCTGCAAACTTGCTGAGGGTGCCCTCAATCCCCTCATCCAGATCATTGATAAAGATATTAAACAGAACTGACCCCAGTACTGAGCCCTGAGGAACACCACTTGTGAAGAGCCACCAACTGCAGTTAACTCCATTCACTGCCACTCTTTGGGCCCAGCCATCCACCCAGATTTTCACTCAGCAAAGTGTACACTCATTCAAGCCATGAGCAGCCAGTTTCGAGTTTCTCCAGGAGAATGCTGTGGGAAATAGTGACAAAGGCTTCACTATATTCTAGACAATGTCCACAGCTTTTCCCTCCATCCACTAAGTAAGTCACCTGGTCATAGAAAGAGATCAGGTTAGTCAAGCAGGACCTGCTTTTCATGAACCCACGCTGACTGGGCCTGATCAGCTGGTTGTCATGTACATGCTGCATGATGACACTTAGGATGATCTGCTCCATAACCTTGCCTGTCATCAAGGTCAGACTGAGAGGCCTCTACAGTTCCTTGGATCTTCCTTCCAGCCCTTCTTGTAGATGGGCACTACATTTGCTAACCTTCAGTCAACCAGAACCTCCCCATTTAGCCTGCACTGCTGTTAAATGATTGATGCCTTGGTGACCATTTGCACCAGCTCCCTCAGTACTCTTGGCTGGATCCCATCCAGTCCCATAGACTTTTGTCTAAGTGGTGTAGCACGTCATTAAAAATTTCCACTTCAGACTTCATTCTGCTCATTGCCCCTGTCTTCCAGCTTAGGGAGCTGGATACCCAGAGAACAATTGGTCTTACTATTAAAGACTGAGTCAAAGAAGGCATTGAGTACCTCAGCCTTTTCCTCATCCTTTGTCACTTTGTTTTCCTCTGCATCAAATGAAGGATGGAAATTCTCCTTAGCCCTCCTTTTGTTGCTAACATGCTTATAGAAAGATTTTTTTTGTCTTTTATGGCAGCAGCAAGATTAAGTTCCAGTTGGGCTTTGGCCCTTTAAATTTTCTCCCTGCATAACCTCATGACATCCTTGTAGTCCTCCTGAGTTGCCTGCCCCTTTTCCCAAAGGTCTTAAACTCTCCTTTTTTTTTCCTGAGTTCCAGCCAAAGCTCTCTGTTCAGCCAGGCTGGTCTTCTTCCCTATGAGCTTATCTTCTGGCATGTGGAGGTGGCTTGCTCCTGTGCCTTTAAGATTTCCGTCTTGAAAGATGTCCAGCTTTCCTGGACTCCACTGCCCTTTAAGACTGCCTCCCAAGGGAACCTGTCAACCAGTTTCCTAAAATGATCAAAGTCTGCCCTCCAAGAGTCCAAGGTGGCAGTTCTGCTGACCCCTCTCCTTCTCCAAGAATTGAAAACTTGAATCAAAAACCATGAAAAGTACCACATCCCTGATAGGCAAGTTTAAAGGAAAATGGTGCTCTTGATGACTGTTTGGCAGCAATTTCTAGGATATTAATTAAGTCAATAGGTTGCAATGAAAACTGTAAATTAAATTACTACATACACAAAATTGCTTTAAAGCTTAGGAAAGGTGAGTCAGCATTGGGTTTTTTCCCTTCACTTAGGAAATTTGTAGCAGCATTAAACTGAATAGAGCCTCAGCAGCAATCACATAGTACAAGATTTAATTTTCTGTCCATCTCTTCAGGATTCATGTCAGTTCTAGGTACCATTGCACAAGTCTGTCACTGACTTCAATGAAGTCAGAATTTCTCCCCAGTGCTTCATACAGCAGGTTCTGCTTCCTTCTGAAGGAGCCAGATGTACCGGCTCTAAGTTTCAAGAACTCTTAAGCTTGTTCAACTTTGAGCTATTGAGCAGGCGTCTAGTACCAGAGATTAAAATACTACTGTATGTTATCTGACTGTTTACGTGATGGAAACCCAAGCTCTTGTGTGCTACACAGAATTCTGCTCAAGAGGAAAACTCATTTTCCTGATTGCATACTAATAAATAATCCAAAACGTAAGAAACAAGACATTTGACATGACCATACATATATTCTTAACATTCTTGGATGGCTTGAACATGTCCTGAGAGTTTGGCTTATTAGAACAATTATAAGACGGTCCACTTAATTTGTCTTATTCTGGAGGGAGTAGAATAAGGGCCAGTCTATTTCCAGCTGTGCTCTAATGGCACACAAAATAATTCATTGGTTTATTCCTATGGTCAAAGACAAAGGAAAAAAGTTATGCAGGTTACCTTGAGAACATGAGAATATGTGGTGCTTTGGTCACTTACACAGGCTTCCCGCAAAAAAACCGTCACCCAAACCCCTGTCTTTCAATGCAGTATCTAGGATTGAATTTAGTGATGCAATGTTTGAATTTTAGTCACAAACTAGAATATTGAGCCAGGCTTACTCTAACTGACAAATATTTTCAGAGTTAGGACTGAGTTTCAAGTATGTCTGGCCTGACCTTTTACTTTAAATGGAATCCACATAAATACCAACAATTCTGTGTCAAGCCTGGTATAGCTTTAGCAGTTTCATCTGGTTTCCACTCCTTATTTTTAGAATAAAAGTGCAAGTTAGAGTGAATCAAAGTCATTATTTTTGCTACAGTAGCCAAGTACTTTTACATGACCACCTGTTGAAGTTATAGTGGCACTCTGTGATAACAACTCTGAACTATCTATCATGTTTCCAGCACTGATTTCTGGACATTTTCTGGATGCCTACAAAGTAATTGGTCATATTAAAGAGGTTTCAGTGTTGTCTAACAGCTGACCTACTTGTCTAAACTGCATATTTTACACTTTTAACTATAGTCTTAAAAATGCCTCTGAGTCTTAGAATTCTGTATAGCACATATCACAAATCATAAATGGCTTTTGGTTTTGGTTTGGGGTTTTTTTTAACAAAGATAATTCACAGAGATGGATGTAGGTAGAGCTAGTCTCTGTCTCACAATGGAAACATTATGTACTCATAATGGAAACAGTTCCTCAACTGACTGACTGCAAGTCAGATAAACTTATGTCTTTCCCCTCTACTTCTGCTGCTGGCTGTTCTAGGTCCCTGAATAACTAAACATGTATAATGCACAAAAAAAGATACAATATCATTGAAATGTCCAAGCAAAAGCTTACCCTGCCTTGCAAGATACCTCATGCTTCATGGGAATAAAAATGTAAATTTCTAGTGATGATCCAAGCAGTAACAATGACCTGTTGCATTTATGAGAACTCCCATAGTCCCTCCTTAAAATTTATTCTGGTTTCCTCCCTTCCTCTCCGTTTCTCCATGCTATTCATATATGCAATTTGAACTGTTTAGTCTTCAGAAAAAGACAAGTTATTTTAACTTCAGTGTCTGTGGCTATTAGGGGTAAGAAAAAGACGCATGGAAGCTACAATACTTACTGGTGCTGTATTCTGTCTTACTGAGATAGCTAAAGCAAGGACATGTTTGGAGTTCAAACTATAATAGCTGCAGATCTATGAATACTAAGATTGGTCAAACTTAGTGCCTGTGCTTGTGAGTAAATGTTTATAAAAAGAAGTCTAGCCTATCGGGTAGTGTATATGTGGTTATACTTTCCTGTGTTGCACTCCAACAAAGTAGCTGGAGTTCATGAGTTAACAGCAGAATCCAGATATTAGCCACCTTCTAGGACAACATGCCTTTTCTTTAACATCCACTGTTTGGTGTTTTTTTCACTTCTGTAATTCAAGTCAGACACAGAAATATTTACTCCAACTCTGAGAATCTTTGCAAATTAGATTTTTTTTTTCCTCAATAACAATTAACTTACTATCAATAATCTGTCTAGAACTAAAACCAAAAAGTGCCCCATCCCCTTAAATAACACTCCTAGCCCTATCTTCTCAGCTTCCTCTGACCATCTGCCAGGATTATCATCCTGTTTACTAACTTTCTCTTCTGTTAAAATCATGTTTGTCTCATATTACCTTTTCTGAACCTTAAGATCTTGGAATGTGCCAGGTCAGATCTCACATTCCTTCTACTGAATTGCCCAATACTTCATAAGTAATACTAGTGAAGGAAGTGGAACTGTTCTTATAATTTGATAATCCTTACAATGAATGAAGATGCTAGAACCAGGTGTTGTAACACAACTGAAACACATTTTACATGTAGGTGACCCATGTTAAAGAACTCATCCTCAGGTATCTATAATAATGGAAGCTTGCTTTGCAGCATCTGATGGTATGCAAGGGAGAAGCAGTGGAGGTGGCAGAAGAGATGTCAACAGGCATATCTGTGGTCAAAACACTCAAAGCTCTTGAGCACAAAGATGACTATGGTAGGGTTTTGGCTGAAGTAGCATGTGGAGCTGTTGTGGATAACAAAAGAGCCTAGCAGGTCTCATTCTGCCCCCCATGAAAGTCTAATGCCAGCTCCTGGAAGCAATGTGGATAGAAAGAGGAAATGATGAAGAGGATAACACATCTTGTAAATTATAACAATGCAAAACAATGTGTTTTCATCCCTCATGCTGTAGAGGTTTAGGTACAAAACAAATACACTTAAAATAACTGTAGCTAAAAGCCTTCAACAAGTAACCCAATTGTATGTGATTTCTTTTTGCTCTCTTAAAATGGTTAGAGGCGTGCACTTATATGAAGCTTAGTAGCAGGTAAAACTAAGGTTTGTAACTGGCACGGAACCGTAAACTTGAAAAATGACTACTTCTCTGCCTCCCTTTTACTCTTCAAATAAAAGCAACTGCAATATTAGCACAATTGAAAGTGTATAAGAATAGCCAGGGGCTTTCTTCAGGGTACTGAAAAAATAACCTGAATTTACCATTCCTAAGACTTTTCTCTATGGTAGAAGACAGGTTCAGATTAAACTACCAATGCATCTAAGAATCTATTTTTATTTAAATGCAGGAAGTTAATGTATACTGAATTCTGAATAGGCATACCTATATAGAAAGCATATTCTTTTAACAAATCTTAACAAAGACATAACCTTAATTACATTAAACCTTCTTCTGAAAAAAGAGCCTTAATAGTTCTGTGTGCTAATAAAAATCTATTAAACATAATGATCTTCCTTAAAATAATGCTTGTATTGACAGAACAGAAGAATATCTCATGAAGAGGGTGACGTGAGTTTTAATTATAAAATCTTAAAAACAGTCTTACCTATAGTTAAAGTTTACTAGTGTGCTTAATGGAAAAAGGAAAAAAAAACCCAACAACCCACATCGACCGCTGCTGAAGTCCATAGACAAATCTCAGCTGGTACTTTTTGTTTTCTGATTAGAGGAGGAGATTGTTAAGGGGCACCTGTGAGTGACATCTGATTGACAGTCAACTGGTCCGGAGCAAGGTTAGTCTCACACTCACAGTAAAAATTTGAACAGTGATTTCCTAAGACTGATTGTGAAAAAGGTTAAACTTTAAAATGTAATGCATCAAAAAGGCAACATGCTTTGAGACGGGATATTTAGGATATTTCACCCATTAAAAGAGATAGTTCTGACTTACAAAGCACGAGCTTTAAATAGGAAATTCAACTGCTAGTAAAGGAACTGTATAGTCAGTGTTCACCAGCGAGATATGCATTCCATCCGACAATTTATTGCTTAAGAAAACGGTCATGTTCAGCATTATTCCAGAAAGCAATGTAGCACAGTAGATGACTTTTATCAAGCAATCTGTATAAATATGTTATGTATGGGAAATAAATCTCAGTATTTCAAATTACACCACTTAGATAATGTCTATGACTTGAGGAGAAAGTAGCAAGTGGGCAAATGCACAGAGTGGGAGTAGAGGAGGAATCTATATGTAGGTCAGGTAAGAAGAATGCAAAAGGAGTTTTATTCTCTCATAGCCCTGTTTAAAAACAAAAGCAAGAACATATATAGGCATCCACTAATAACAAGCGCAAGCGTGGTCTTCACCAAAGTTCAAACGCATGTGGACACGAATAGAATAAAGCCCACCACTGCTCATAGTCCTGATGCCCATTGCAAAAAAGGGCACATTTTCTAAAGGTAAAATTTTCTGAAACAGAATTGTTTTTAGATAGTCCTCTAATATGTACATGGAAAACAACACAAGCATGTATTAGCACAAATTAGCTCAGCTTTTTAAACCTTGATTCTGTTCACTTTCAGTGCAAACCCAAAAATTCCCACCCTAACAGATTGTTACATCCTTGTTAACAGGTTTATGAAATTTAGTTCCTGGCCTCAAAGACTCATTTTAAAATGTGAAGATCTTTCCCTGAAACACTTCAGCAAAGAAACAGTGAGTTTCTTCAGGAACGTGAAATGTATACTCCTTAAAAAGTCAACGTTCCTTTCTTGTATCAGATTAAAGACAAGGTTTCTTAGAGTTCCTTCAATCCTTCATTCAATCATAAACATTCTGAAAGGACAGTGGAAAATATGCTGACTTAACAAAATATTTTCTTCAAGATTTCTGGAGGGGGAGGCTATTTCTGAACAGGGTAAGGGGAAAATTGACAGCAATATATATTGATCCTCTCTTTAATGACAAAATATCCATACACCTTACAGACTTTCAAGTCCCCTTGTACTTCCTTTCAGGAAATACTTCATGTGCATTTTGTGATATATCTTATAATCACAAGTGAAATATCCTTTTGTACACTTACACTCATCCTCCAGTTTTAAGTTCTGCATGACTATGGCAAAGCTGGGAAGAAGGATAAAACAGGGAATTTAAGGATCATTATCCCAAACTAGCCAATTAATACATTTTTAATCCCTTAGTGGCAAAGCAGACACCTAAATGCATTATACCGTGTAGCTTCTGATTAACAGTGCAAATATATTTAAACCTAATACAAGCTAGGGATGCATACAATGCAGTACTTCAAAAAACAACCAGTGTATCACTGCCTACTGGAGGCAGAGGGCTCTGTACTGTATGTATACTATATGTACACTGTATGTACTGCAGCAGACTGTATGTAAATTCTTTGGCAAGATCACCCATTGCTGTCCCTACCCGGTTTCTGTGATATTTTGGCAAGCAGTGCTGTGGTGATCAGATTTCTGCAGTAGACTGAAAACAAACAACAAAAGAGGAAAAATAAACTGCGGCAAACGTCAAGGAGTTTTCTATAATTTATAATAAATTTCACACAAAATCAGAACTAGATAAAAGCAGCTGCAATACAATGTTTGGAAGCAGGAGAGGAAGGGAATTTGATCTTCTCTTTGCGGACAAAGATATGTCTCAGAGAGTTTATCACCTTATCTAATTTCATGTGCCTCTCATAAAATTGGGGACAATCCTCTACCTTGTAGTAACCTTTCCAAGTGAGATTTTAGGGATTCCTAGCCCTCTGTCTCTTCCATGACCACCTTTTAACTCTCTATTATTACAATCTCCTTGGGTCAAATTCAGAGATTATGAGACCTAAATGTAGGCATCTATATGTGATAAAGTGCAATTTCAGAGACAACAAAATCTAGATATCAATTCTGCCTAAACATAGATGCTTACTGCCTGTGGGACATCCTTGGGCATCTCCCCTGATGTCCAGATGCTTCTTCAAAAGGTGTCATACATTTGCGCTCCTGTACACATCTTAGACTCTTGGAGTGTCTCGGCTTCCCTAGACACTTGAGTTCAGGAAACTGAATTCCACTTTTATTCTCTTCTCTCAAGATAAAGAGTCCCAAGTAGCTCCTGCTTGTGACTCAGTGGGCTTCATTTGGTCATGAGTGACCCACTAGACCCTAATGTAACTCCACATGCATCTCTGCCCAAACCATATTCTTGTGACTGAAGATTTCTTGTGGATTGAGTCACGCAGATGACAGGGAAGGAGAATAACATACCAGTCTTGTGATCAGTCCCTGTGCCTAAAAAGCAATCACAGCTCAGTTAGCTAAGCTACAAGACAGACCATGAAACACTTCTGTGGGTCCATCCTTAAGAGAGAAATGTCATTACAGTGATCACACAATCCTAGTTCAGGAGGATGGGATCACAGATAAGTATCTTATTACATTAAGCACATGTCACTAGAAGTGTTATGAGAGCTGTCAATTTGTTTCTTAGAAACATTCATCTGACCTTTGTTATCTTTCAAGCTTGTTTTCACATTATAAAAATGGCAAATAGTAACATCAGACCCTGAGAATACTTCAAAAATGACTGAGCTATTTAAGAGATACTTCTGGGTTAAATCAGAATAAAATGCAGCTTTCCATTCCTCTCTTGTTCCAATTGTAGGTGTACAATGGACCTTGCTCGTTCATAAAACAGTTAATCATATGAAATTCAATGAACCTGAGAGGAAAATAAGTTTCAGGTGAAGACAGGGATCAAGATACAGTACTGACAATATCATTAGTGAATCCAGCATGGTGGATCACACAATAACGGTGCTATTCATCACAGTACCATTTCTGAGTGCATAATCTAATGCAACAAACCAATTTCACGATCTGCTAATATGACACATTTTTAAACATAATCTTTTATACTTTAAGGACTTTACTTTTTTCATTATGGTAAGATTTTTCTGCTGGAGATTTTTCTGAGAATTCACAGATTATCTTTTCTCATCATAGATTTTCTCAGATTTGAAAGAATTTACAAGAGATTTGAAAGACTTCAGCTGCTGGCAGTATCAAGCCCTTGATTCCTCTGCTATGTCTGGGTTTGTGAGGGGGAGGTTCTCAAAGCAGAAGGAAGAGATATCACCGTGTTTTAGCAGTTACAAGAAAGTACATCAAAGTTAAGGGGATAGGTCCTAAAATATTAACTATAGTCCAGATGGCCTGTGTGGGTGAAACTTGAGAATGTTTTATGAGAAATCACACAGAAGTCAGATGCTATAGAAACAAGAGATAAAACAGAAAAAGAGGAAAATGTATCACTGACTCTGCCAGACATGCTAGGCAACATTTCATAAATATCAGATGGAAGAGGCTATGATCAATCTCTCCTTTGAGGTCAGGAATTACATGCCACATAGAGCAGGACTAAGGCACAAACGACATCATACGGCTTGAGTTTCTTCTATCAGAAGGAGACCTGCACATTTTCCTCAGAACAGGTCTTGGCTTAGACTACAAGTTTCTTGGAGATGTCACTGTATCAGGGTTAATTAACAGGGAATAGTTTCTGTTTCTCTGACATCGACCCTTTTCTGCTAATCAAACAGAAGTTGAAAAAAGAAGAATTTTTTTTTTCTTTTTAAGTGGGAGAGGAAATCTGCTCTGTGTAGGAGACATTGTGGGTGTGTTCCACCAATTCTGCAAGATTCACAAGGACCACTGTGGGAATTACAACATAGACAGGAAAATGCTACTGAAAGACAGACTTGCAAGGTGCAAGCCTAAAATTTGCCCTAGCAGTCACATCTACTTATAAGGTGTAGCTGCAGCTCTCCTCTACACACAATGATCAACTCTGTTCATCGCTGCTAGAGTCAACAGAAACAAGAAGATGTAAAAAATATTTTGAATAATATGCTTAAGACAAAAATGGTATTTCAAAAAGTTAAACTTCCAGTTTAAAGTGAATAAATTACTTTTTCACTTTGCATCCCAGGTACTGTGTAATGCAATATGCTACTATGAGCATATGCTATTAATTCTGACATTTATTAGCATCACTTATTAGTAAGAACTGACTGGCATGTCTTATTTTCAGTGTCACAGTGTTATCTGTTTGTGCTGGAGGGAGACTATATAACAATTCTATCTGAAAAACAAAAACCTGGGCTCTAATAATTATCCCATCAACGTCTGGGCTTCTAAATGCCTAACTTAGGATTTTGTTAGTCAAGGGCACTTTTAATAGAAAAACAGACATTTTGAGAAACAGACACCTAGAAGAACAGACATTTGAAAGTTATTTCAGTGTGTACTGCAACTATGTACATACATATCTTGGCTATCTTACTTAGGTGCCTCCAGTTAGAACACAGAAATTGTATCAAATGCTCTAAGAATATATAGCCTGATAGTCTTTGAGGAAAATATACAATTGCTTTTATCACATAAATGAAATGAAACCTTTACCTTTTGGAAGGACCTGTGTATCTCAACTGATGATGGCAAAGGCTAACAGCAACTAGTGTCTGAAGTCATGTAACTGGTAAGTGCCTTCCACAGAGGAATGAATCTGGATGTCACCAATTATTTTTTTTACATTTAAAAAAATATGTTCCTTGGGTTTTTTTTGTTCTATTGTGGTTTGGTTTTTTGTTGTTTTCCTGGTGTTTTTTTTTAATAAACAGCTGTATGCTTTGCAACTTCTAAAGATAAGATGATGTTTTCATCTTCCTAGAAAAAAGTATTTCAGGCTAAGATATTAACAGGAAAACTGCTGCTTTTCTAATTAGTACATTTGATGCTTAGCTTCTTTTCATTACAGCGCAGACAGGGGACACTTTGATCTAGAAGTTTTAATCAGTGTTAAGTAGCATTAGGCCCTAATAACTTAAAAATAAGACAATAATGAAATAAAATGTATACCTAAAAATTTATTTGATCAATATATGCCATTATAACACATCAGTAGCAATGAAACACCTTAAAATTGCTACTGATATGCCACAAAACAATGTCGTAAGAGTAATGAAAATGAGAAATAATGTGATACAATAAAAAATTGTCAAATATTGCCAAAAAGAAGTGAAAATTCCAAGTTTTAAACAAGCATGATTAATTATTGCTCTGATTGTTTGTTGATTTAACATTTGGGTCAGGAGAGTTTGAAATTATTCCTGAATCTTCACCCTTTTAAAAACTCCACATCAGCACACTATCTGACTAAAAGCTAGGGGTAAGGAGGGTTCACTTTTTTACAATATATGTACTGTCAAGTGTTTAAACTTACTCTGATAAAGTATGCTTAATTAAGCTGTGGTACTTGCTCATACAGGCTTTCAAAAGGTAGAACAGCTATATCCAAGGGTAGTAGAAGACATTTTCACCATGATTTTCCATTTAAAGGTGTACTTACATTGATATTGAATTACACTATTGTTCTCTATAAATAGCAGAGGATCTGCATATTCCACCAGTAAGCTCTGAGAATTTTTGTTCAAAATCTGACACTCTGGTAAGTCAGAGCTCTGACATCTGGAACGCTTTGGGCTGACTCTACATGGAAAAATTGATCAATATTTGCCAGAGGTCATCTTTCTCAGAGATGTATAGGCGCCCACGGCTAAGCACATATAAACTGCATTTTGCCATCAGAATTAACAAACACAGTGACTTGAAAATGATCCTATCATTCCTAGCAATGACACTGCTCTGCTCACTTAGGAGATATACAGTTGCCCGATAGGCCAAAACCACACAAACAGTATTAAAACTTGGAAAAAAATGATACAGAATATAAGTAGACATAATTCAGAAGCTACAGATTCAGATCTGTATTAACGTCAACAAAAAGATAAATACATTTTGATTTAAAGCCTCATACACAGTTTGATCTGACATTAGTGCCAAGATACATCAAAAGCTGTCAATTGCCATTTGCTGTACTAATCTGAGATATTCATGTACTTAAATATATGTTTTTGTCTTTCTGCAATCCTTCAGATTCTCCTGAGACCATTATAACTGGCTTATTTCCCAGACATCTCTGTAGGGGATATTCTACTCATAGAAAATATATAGTGTCCTAAAGTGAAAAGTGTGGCAGAACATTTCTGACTGGCAAGCCTGTGAGTTAGTGGTAAGAAGTGTTTCAATCTTACAATAAGAAAGATAAACTGAAAGCCTGGCTAAGTCCTTAAGGCTTACAAAATGATAAATAATTAAAATAAACGCTCCTTGGTCCCTTTTCCAAATAAATGCAATTATTTACTTGTTGACTAAATTTCTGCTGTTTAATATCTATAATAAAAAGGTTTTGATTTACTACTGAACAACTGTATGAACAAAGACTGTGGATCTCACAGTTCAATTCCTCCTATCGCAAATAAGGTGTATCGCCAGCTGCAATATCTAAACCATCAGCTAATGGCCATACTTTACTTTAAAGATAGTTCACAGCTATCATCTATAAACTGCAAAAAAGTTATTCACTGGGATTCTGAAGAGGGAATGAGACATACACTTCTGCAACACTTTAAATCATAGAAAGAGATAAGGGGACTAAGGAGATACTTAGGTGCAGTATCTGGAAGTGGCATGGCTGTTAGTATAGGAGAGTTACTAAATTTTAGTATATCAGAGAAGTACTTGGCTGAATTGTGAGTTTGCAGGTTCTGGTTAGTATTTCTTTGGTGGATGTCTCACAACGTAATGTCAAGCTGTTCACAGATTCAAGTATCTTTTTAATCAGATTCTGTGTAAAGAACTACTCAAGTAGTTTTGGTTTGGTTTTTTTTAAGGATCCCATCAAAATCACACCCTCTCTGCTAGGTTGTAGTACCACATTCTCCCTCCTCTTTGCAATGTTCCTGGCTGCACAGTGATACACCTGAAACAAAAAAGGCTTAGCGTTTGTTCTTCTTACCTTAACTCTAGACTAAGGACCAAGTGGATTTCAATTCCTACACTGAAAAAAGAATAGAATATGAGTTTCTTGCCTTATCAGTAACTATTTTTAACTAGGTCTAATCACCAAGTCTAAGGGTTCCGTTCATTAACCCCAGCACGCCATGTGCAGATGCCTCAGTGTACTGAATGTTGATGGACCTGAACAGGCTCCAGCGATCATGGATGCCTGCCTACTTTTCTTCACCAGGAACTACAGCTCCTAGAAGTGAAGCAGGGTTGTAGCTGTGGGAACTACCTCACACAGGAATAAATTGCAGCTGACCAGCCACTTCCCTGAAGAGAATAAATCTTCTAAAATCGTCTGCCTCACATGTACTATGTGACAAAAGTCTGCATAGGCAGAGGTAGAGGAGAATACCTGACTTTTTATAAATTGATTCCTCAGAAGCTTGGACAGCCCCAAACCCCAGAGGTTCCCAGAACTATTAGTCCCCAGACAGTTAACCTGCAAAACGGCATTCAGACTTCATGAAACCTCCTGAGGGATTGGATTCTGGCTTTGACTTTGAATTCTCTGTGGTATTTTTTTTAAAAAGGTGGCTGGTGCATTCTTCTCCTAATCTGTTTTTTGAGGAAATTACCTTTGGATTCAGTGCTGTGTGTGGAAGCCCAGAGTCCCAATACGCACTGAGCAGCCTCTGTTCAGACTTAAGTGAGGGAATGCACACTTCGTGGATATCAAACACACTTAGCTACAAGGCAGGCACTAAATTGCTCAGTTTTGCCATAGTAGCCACACCTCTGGCTGTGTACAGAAGTAAAATGATATGCCTGTAAGGAACTTTACTGGGAAAAACAGGTTGTTTACAAAATGACAAGGATTAAAGATACTAAGCAGGATATTTGTTGAACACCGTCTTGGATTCAAACCTCATTAAAAAACCAGGAACAGCATATACACAAATACAGTAGAGGATTTAAGTAAAGCATGATTGCATTGAAGAAAGTGTATTCCTCTGTGTGATGCCTCTGATAATCTGTTTCCATTAACATTTATGCCTTAATCACCAAGCCCAATCTATTGAAAATAATTTAAAATACACATTTTTGACCTCACTATTAGAAAGCACTCCCCTCTCTATCAACCATGGGCTATATTCCTCAGGAATTATGAAATAGTCAGAGTGAACAAATCTGAACAAGTTCTAGCACTCACCATGGGCCTAAATCCTTTTGAGAACAATCCTGAACATTTTGAATGCTGTAGCAAAACAGAATATTTACTCAGTAAATATCACTCACGTGCCTTCCAGTGTAAATATGGTAAATACTGTATCACAAGTTTCAAAAGGAATGTTTACCCTAGGAGCAAGGAATGCTGACAAGTTTTGCGCATGATGAGAGAGCAGATATCCTACTGCACATCTCTTCATCCTCACCACTTACTGGTCTCACCTTCCACATTGTCTTTGAAGGATGTCTCCACAAAAGACATTTCTCCTCAAGAATGAAGTCAGAAGGAGACCTAGTTTTCTTTTCCTAATGAAGTTAACTTGATTTGGAATTGCTGAAGCATAGAGAGTGGAAATTGGCAAAGCCGTTTTTCAGAGCAAAGCAACACTGCGCGCATGTAGGACTGACTGGAATGGCTACGGTCAGATCTGTTCTCAAAAAGCTCAACCAGATGCTCAAAACAACCTCTGTAAGATGGTTTGGAAACACTAAGATGGGACAAAAAAATGAGAGAAAATTTCATAAATGTATCTTATCCTCTGAGAACTGCATTTATGACCCTGAAATGAATACTCTGTCTTATTGCTAGTATGATCCTGATACTTGTTAGATCTAAGAATAATACATTTTTGCAGTGTTTCTTACATATTACTGTAGTAATGAAAAAAAAGTAATTGAAAATACAAGGGAAAGGGACCGTAAAACAGGTGCTGGCAACTTCTCATAGTAATCCTCTGCCTTTTAAGACAATTACATTTTGGAATTCCCCCAAAATTTATTTCTTTCCCTTGGTCTGGGTGTAGCATCTGAAACACCTTTTTTGCAATGCAATTCCTAAACTGGTCAAGATAGCACAGGATATGTGCTACTCCTATATGACACCCACAGGCTGTCTCACATCTGAGTTCCAAACAATAGGAGACATAAATGAATGCTTTTCGTCACATCTTACCTGTAACAAACACATAAAAATGTGTGGGAAGAGTGGACTGTCAGCTCCATCTCCTTCTCCATCAACCAACAATGAGCTATTTTGCACAAAAGGAGGCAAGTATTGTTCTGTCCCACCCAGCTGCCTGAAATAAAGTACCGCCTGTCTGTATGGCATCCCAGGGACACAAGAAGCAGCTCATATATGGTGCAGTGCCTCTTACAGCACTTTCCAGTTTCAGACAGCTTTTCCTATCACGGAGGCCTATCTCCTACTATGACACAGTCAACCCCCAATTTATTTCTGAAGCAAATTTGAGCTCCAGTACTGCTCACCAGTTTAAAGTATATGAAGTGAATGAAAGAATCCCACTCCATGGGACAGACAGGAGGTGACTGAGAAACAACCTATGATCCCGAAATGCACCCTCACTCCAGTCACTCCATCAGCACATAGGAAGTTCATAGCCTTGTTTTGATCCCAGAGGTGTAAATGAAAATCATGTAACTCCTTATGAGAAGTCAACGCACAAAAGACTGACCAATAAGACAAGCTTAAAACAATCTTTAAAAGGAAAAAATCTCAAAACTAAAACCCATACTCCTGATTTCAAACCCCTTTCTACTAGTTTTAGAGTCACATCCATTCATTTATTTTCCTCTTGGAGAAGTAAGGTGAAATTTAAGGCATTTCTACTGTGGGTGAGCAGCTATCATGGGCAGCAGATGTATCAAAAATTTATCTGTGGTTTTGAACAGCACTTCCTCCACGGCAAGACTGTTTTTAACATTCAAGTCATATAAAAAAAAAAAACAACAAACTCTTCAACTAAGTCTGGTGAAATTTCATTTTGCTTACATATCTTATTTAATATAAAATGGAAGTAAAGGCAGTCCATATGCAGGTCTATGTTTCTAGCAGGAGGTGTGGTCATGCTAATATCAGAAACAAAGGACATCCTGTGAATTATGACTATGTATAAAAAAAAATCTGCCATACTGGCCTACCTGCTTAATGGTAAAGGTTGCATACTACTTTGCAGAAGATTGTTTATTTTCTGTGACTTTGTCAGTGTTTCCCACAGCATTCTTCTGTAGAAACTGACTGCCCATGGCTTAGATGGACATACACGTTGCTGGGTAAAAATCTGGCTGAATGGCTGGGCCCAAAGAGTGGTGGTGAATATCATCAGAGTTGGTGGCTAGTCACAAGTGGTGTTCCCCAGGGCTCACTACTGGGGTCAGTTCTGTTTAACATCTTTATCAATGATCTGGATAAGGGGATTGAGGGCACCCTCAGCAAGTTTGCAGAGAATGTCGAGTTGGGAGGGTGTGTTGATCTACTTGAGGATAGAAAGGCTCTACAGAGGTCTCTGGACAGTCTGGATCAATGGGCCATCGATGATATGAGGCTGAACAAGGCCAACTGCTGGGTCCTGCACTTGTATCACAACAACCTCATACAATGCTGCAGGCTTGGGAAAGAGTGGCTGGAACGCTGCCTGGCAGAAAGGGACCTGGCGTTGGTAAACAGTTGGCTGAATATGGACCATAGTGTGCCCAGGTGGCCAAGAAGGCCAACGGCATCCTGGT
This sequence comes from Coracias cyanogaster, assembly GCA_033124195.1. NCBI lineage: Eukaryota > Metazoa > Chordata > Aves > Coraciiformes > Coraciidae > Coracias > Coracias cyanogaster. The sequence goes on along the minus strand of JAVSBS010018566.1, from coordinate 53,266 downwards.
TTGTACCGGAAATAGTGTAACCAGCAGGACTAGGGTAGTGATCATGCCCCTGTACTCAGCATTGGTGAGGCTGCACCTTGAGTACTGTGTTCAGTTTGGGCCCCTCACTACAAGAAAGACATTGAGATGCTGAAACATGTCCAAAGAAGGGCAATAAAGCTGACAAAGGGTCTAGAGCACAAGTCTTATGAGGAGCATCTGACAACTGGGTTTGTTTAGCCTGGAGAAAGGAGCCTAGGGGGAGACTGAAAGGAGGTTGTAGTGAGGTGGGTGTCAGTCTGTTCTCCCATGTAGCAAGCAGTAGGACAAGAAGAAACAGCTTCAAGTTGCACCAGGGAAGGTTTAGATTGGATATTAGGAAAAGTTTTTTCACTCAAAGCATTATCAAGCACTGGAGCAGGTTGTCCAGGAAAGTGGTGGAATCATCACCCCTGGAGGTATTTAAAAGATGTGTAGATGTGGTGTTGAAGGACGTGGTTAAGTGGTGGACTGAAGTAACAGTTGGATGCGATGATCTTAAAGGGCTTTTCCAACCTAAAGGATTCTATGAGTCTATTTTATGATCCATGCTAATCGTCAGTATACCTAGGGCTGAACTTATGGACACCTAATAAAAAAAAACCAGCCACACCTTCAGTTGCAGACTGTAAATAAGATGCTAAGGCAGCAAACAGGGAAAATTTGGTTGTCCATGTATTCTTGTATCAGTGGGGAGTTGCGTTCTGTTCTCATCACTAGTTTCTGAAGCTTTGTTGATCCTGATTTTGGCTGCCTGTGTGGGTTGGGAATGTTCTGTACGAGTCTTCCTACATACTATATACTGCAGGATCCAGGCCCACAATACCTTCTACTGACAGAGGTGTACATAAAGTTTTGACATCACTAAAAATCATGACTGTGACTGTATAAAAAGATTTTAGCACCCACAATCAATGACTACAATGCCATTGATTGAAAATTCAGGAAAAGTTTATCACAAAGATTCCTTTTTAACCTCAGTTTCTTTGACAAAAGACACTCATTTTACAAAATAAGCTCTCCAAGTGTTATCCTTATTCAGTGTCTTTTCCAAACTTTTATGTTATCTGGACTTAACTTTATTTTCTGTCTTAGACAACTATCATCCCTGCTTATCTTTATTTTTTCTAGCAGGATAAAAAAGTTATTGTGAGTAATATATCCAGCGAAAGTAGATGACTGACATTTCTAGTGATGATATCACCAGGACATTGTTCAGACACTTTGGGCAACATGTAGGAGGCTTATAGCATATTTCCATTGCACTATGTACTTCTCACCTAAACAGAGAGCTTCAGTTTCCATTCAAAAAGCAGAACTTTTGAACTTTCTAAAATATTGAGACCACATAAAATACTCGAGTTTGAATGCAAAAAATAATTGGTTTAATTTAATCTTTTGTTTTTGGAGTGCCCAATTTGTTAAGAAAACATTCAAAGTTATAAAAATTCTAAAATAACTACCTTCACAAATCTAAACAACATTAACATACAATCAATTCTTTTCTGTTGATTTCTTCTCTCTTCATCCTTTCTAACTTATGCTTTGTCACATAGGTAGACCAGTGAGATAAATCAACTATTTATTTGCTTTATTGCATAAATCTTACAGCAGTAAAATAGAATTGATCACATAAAGAAGTTTAAAGTGGGTTTCAGTGAATCCTTGAGATGCTGTAAATTAATCATGCAAGCTGATATTATATTTCCCTAAGGGAAATATATTTTAATAGATCTTTTCTAAACATTTTCCTCCTTTAATATATTTATAAATGTTGCTACTATTCTTATTTTTTCTAAGATGATTAAACCATTATTCTTCCCTAGTGTCGCGTGTTGCAAAACAAATCAAGAAAATGTCTTCGTTACTTAGATAAACATACAACAAAATCACTGGGAAATTTAAAATAAAGTTATGAATATACCTCAGCAACAATTAATGTCTTCCTAACCTTTGTTTAAATCAAAATAGATGACACTGCAAGAGGATCCATAAAAATTCAAAGCCATACTATACGTAGCATGTAATGCTATGCTAAGTTTCAAAGGAGTGGAAATTGAGCTAGTCATCTCATCTTTTGCATCTAATTGATACTGCCCATAATAATAGTCTTTTAAACTATTAAAAATGTATTTCATTAATTTCAAAGCTGCTTGATTTATAATATTAGAGAGCACAGTCTAAATTCCAATTGGGAAAGTACAGATTAATGATTTTATGCGCACAGATGTAATTTAAAACAGGATTGCTACTAACTCAGGAATAGCTACTGTATGAATATTGTTAGTACAAGTTCCTCTTCAATGTCATGTCTCTTTTTTGCAGAGGCCTGAACTGTGAAAGTGCAGTCACTGCTTGTTCTTGAGATCCTCTACAAAACCTGTCCAATTTCTACTGATTTGTGCAAATCATGACAATTCTGTTCTAAGATAGTTATCACTATCTGAGAAATTGGAAGCAAAGCATGAACATTTTTGTACTGGTCCCCACAGTGGAAATGAACATTAACAAAAGTAGAGATCTAGGTTAAACTATGATGGTGAAGATGAAAGCGCCTTCCCTATCGGCAATCTTAAACAATTTCTCATGCCTGACTAGTTTATTGTGGAAATACAGGATTAAAATGTCTGAAACTAGTGACAGACAAGGTAATATCCATTCCTTTAATAAACCAATAATATGTGATTATTTTAGTTTGCTCTAAAACTATCATTTCTAGAGTGATAAGTGTCATATCTGTACCACTCCTAGCCATCAATTCTTAAAAAGGGATTGGGTGTATCCTAGTTGTTATTATTATTATTACTTTCCTTCCTGGTAAACAGCTGGCTGGTGAATCCAGGTTGAAACACTCCATTGTCAGATAATCAAAGTCATAATGAGGCTGATTTACCATAAAGTGGTTTATGTGAATGGAAATAATGCATTTTTTTGGCATGGAACGAGGCCAGCAAACTTTGTATCTGATATAGAGTACAAACTCAGAATTACTTATGTACAGTGATAAGGATAGAGTGAAACAGAAAACATTTTTATGAGATAAACTGGTAACAACATGAAAAGTAACACTGAACTTTGCTACACAAGGTAAAAGTTGACAGTAGTACAGAAATAGTAGGATTGGTATGGGATCCTGTAACAAAAACATTTTCTTTGTATTTCCATAATATAATTTGGTTCACTGTCATTGAAAGGAAATCCAATCCCATTAAGGGCATGGTAAATGCTTTTGGCAGTATTTTGCCTTGTTACCATAATTTGAAAGGACTGACACTTCACCATCTGTAGACACAAGAGGGCACATGTAAAATAAAACAAAAGGATGAAACAGTATAATTGATTGCAATAGTAAAGCCAGTGTCAATCTGTTAACTCTTTTACTTTGATTGCTAGACTTTCCAGATACAGAAGTAAAGGTGTGGTTTCATTATACAATATGCTAGCGCAGCTATGTAGTTCACTCTTAGTCTATTCTATACTTCCTCTTCTTTCTGGCACCATACACAGTTGCTTATTCATTTGTTTCAAATCTAATTGTGGTGCAATCAAAGAAGGAAGTGGAACAGCTCACTGATCTGATAGCAAATGAACCCATTAAAAAAAGGGAAAAAAGACTTTCTGTCAGATCAGTGAGCTCAGCTGATTTACGCACATAATTGCTAGCTGCAAGAGACAGACATGAATTTCCAATCAGGCCTAGAAGAACCTCCTTTTCAGAGGCAACATATAGCTGTATGAAGGTGCAATCTTACAGTACATTGAGAAAGATAAATATAAGGGCAATGACTGGGAGATGTTATGTGGTAGAAATACATAGTGATCAAAAGTTGTTTATCTTGCAGTTTTTACAGACGCAAAATAACAATTTCTTTCTACAGAGACTTTGCACAAACAGTACTCAAAGTAGACCATTTCATCAGATCTATAGGCTTCCCATACTGGAATTAACCTTTATGAGAACCATAAGCTTCAGCAGAAGGTTACTATATTTGAAACAATTATGACACAATTTCAAAAAATACCCTTTTCATGATGACTGGGTTTCTCACCTTCCCAGGAACCAGCCAGCTATTTGCAGACTACCATGTATTTCACAATATAATAACTCATTAACTAAAATTAACTTAACTTTACAAATGCTACATACTAGATGTTAAGTAGTCCTCTTAACTTTTACTTATCTCCTTTCCTCTTCTCTTTTATCTGGCATATCGCTTCCCACACATTCGGAATGGAAAGTTTTAGGGACAAGTGGTATCTTATGTCATATGTATACAAGAGCTGACATAATGGCTGCTGATAATTTTAGATGATTTCTATATTAATATGCATTGATTTTCTATATTAATAGGAAAAGTAACAGCTGATATCAAGGTTCAATAAGGTAATTTGTAATTTTAAAGAGGATTCACAAACGTCATCCAACATCCATGACATGTGTTCCAAATAAGGTTTAATGATGAATAGGAGTATTAGCCTTTAGTCCTTTTCATTTAACCAGCAAACAATGCTTCATTTTCTTTGCCAGCACTGAGAACATTTTGATTTACAATGGATAAACAGGAGAAAATGTATACAACTCAAGCTAGACAATCTTTTTTTCAGAGACAGACTAAGCATAACCAGCTCCAGGCTAAAGAACTTTGTATTTATTGTCTTATCAGAGCTCAAGTTTGTCAGCTATTGTTGTGATGGCTCAACCTGTAACACTGCGTTAGCGTAACACCTCCTTCCACTATGTGGATCAATAGATAAAACACTCTCACAGATACCTCTGAAGTTCCCTCACATGATTAATGAGTTCATGATGTTTTCCTGTTTTTCAGTTCCTTCACTATAGTTTGAGCTAAGAAAGACCCATAGTTTCTTTGCTCTCAAGAAGCCTAAATTCCAAGGTGTTTGAAAGCTACTACAGTTCAGCTGTTCATGAACAGCACAGTCCACTCCAGAGAATTTGTTCAGTTCACATGACCAAGATATCTGAATAAACACACCAGGTGAATAGAGGCAGCAAAAAGGGGTCATGGCTGATAAAGCATGAAAATGAACATTTCTGCCCTTAATTTAAAAAATCATCACAATTACCCTTCAGTCCAAAGTAGGCATTTCTATTGGAAAGAACTTTTCTCATGACAAAGCAATACAGTTAAGAATATATCACATAGCCTTCAGTGAAGTTCATTACTACTCATGGAATTAATATTGCTAACTAGGAATATGAATGACCATTTTAATGCTTTCTTTTATCCGCTTAACAAGAACTTGGCAATATCAAACGTAAGGTACTGGAAGGGATGCTTTTAAATCAATGTAACCAAGTTACTATTCATATGTGTTACCATTTGGGTAGTAGCATACATATAGAAAGGTGTACTGTCATATCACCTAAAAGTAGTAATTTTTCCCATTTATTGAAATACTTTACTTGTACCTTCTTCCAAAAACGCAAACTGTTTTCAAAAGAACTTCAAACTAGAAGTTTTCCTGAAAAAGACTATGTACTGTGTTGAATTACTATGCAGCTAGTTTTCCTACATTCAAAATCAACTATATTTTCCTTCTATGACACAAAGCATTGTTCTTTGACAAAGACATTGTTTTCAACTCAACAGCTGCTTCAGGCTGTATAAATTCAGAAACCATTCTATGGTGCAAGATAAGATAAAATTCTGGAATGGCACATACCTTATACTAATGCAATACATAGAGACACCAAAGAAAAACCTGAAGGGCATTTGTGTTGACAGTGCCAGTTTAAGTAATCAAATCTTGTTGATCCCCTGAGACTGAAAAATCTTGAGGGTTTTTTGTTCACTGTCAGATGTTTTGTTTTTAAATACCATGACAATGCTGAAATCTCTATTCTTTCAGAAGATGGCAGTTCTGAGCATGCTACATACTGTAGTACTGAAAAGACTGAAGCAAAGCCAAACATCATATTTGTCATCATATTTCTGTATTTCCATTTTCCATTTCCCCTGGCCCATCATTGGAACAATTTGTCCTTTTTAGAAAATGCTCCCTTTCCAAATCACCCCTCATACAGAACAAGCTGCCAAGAAGACTGAAAGGCACATACAACACGGTCATGATAGCTTGTAATGAGTGCTGTGGGTGTAGGCAATTACAATGGGTGCATTTGGTGTTCCAACTCAATGGTACTTTTCAAGATGGTATTTGTACACATGACTACTTCCAGACTACACTGTACATCATAAATAAGGATTTTCTGTAAGGTATACTAGGCATACTGACCAAGAAGGTATAATATTGTTTTATTAGCAGGCCTCTGGTATCATTCATTTCTGCATCATTTCACTACTGTTTTTTCCTGCATTACATTCTGATGACATTTTCAGGTTGAGGTGATATACTGATTTCTACGGGTTACATATATCCCATAGATATACAACATGCTACATCCCGACAGGGACACTCAGGTTTCTTTATGGCAATTGCAGAAGGATGTATATAGGATCTAATGTGTATATCTAGATTTAGCATTTTAAATGTTATCAAAGTAGTGGTTTTACCCCAGTGACAAGCATTTTCAATGCCCCAGCATCCTTCTAGTTTCAGGGAGACACTTTACTAAGCTATGTGCACACATACAGTGGATGCTACAGTCATGCTAGGAATTATGAATTGCTGCCTTCCACTTTTTCCATATCTAATACAAAGAGATCTTTCACTGTTCTGATAGTATGAGAGATCGTCACATGTGACCTCTCACTCAGGCACCCTCCAGAGGAAGTGCCCTCTGGGAACACCTATGCCTGGTCAGATTCCGAATCAGCAGCCCTGGAGGAGCAACTCAAGAACAATCCAGTATATCGGTTCATCTACCCCTCCAGCTCCCCTGTGAGGGCTTCCATGTTTTTTGTCATAAAGAAGAGGAGTCTCTGCCCCTGAATGGATTACAGGAGGCAGAAAGACAACAAAGTGAAGAACCAGCACCGCCTGCTTCTTACCATGGAGGTCTCTGAAAATCTGCAGAGGGATGCCTAGTTCACCACAGTGGATCTACAAGGGACCACTATGAGAATCCTGTAAAGCCATCCAGTCTCTGCAGTGCTTGAGCCACATTCCAGTATTCTGCAAATGCTGTCCTGAGGGACTTGCTTCATAGCTATGCCATGGTATACCTCGATGACATCCTCGTATTCTGCACCTGTCAAAGGGTATGCTTTGACAGGACATTTTCCATCACTTACAGCAGCACTGACTCTGTGTCAAACTGAAGAAATGCTCCTTTCACCAACAGAGAGTGGAGTTCCTGGGGTAACTGTGCACATATTGACTTGCACATAGACTCCAAGGAGACTGATGACATCACAATTGGAAGCTTTCTTCTAGCAGAGGTGCAATGGTTTTCAGGATTTACCAGCCTCTAAGAATAGTTTATGAAGGGGATTTCTAATATTGTGGCTGCCATAAGAGCACTCACCCAAAAAAGTGCTTGATTTTTATGGATGCCTGAAGCAGAAGGGGCTTTTGAGAAAGTAAAACGGGTATTCACTATAGTTTTTATCCTAACTGCAGTCTTTTACTGTAGAAATAGATGCTCTAATCTGTACCTTTTTCTCTGGACAGCTCACCACACTGAGACAGCGAGCTCCTGGCAATCAAAGCTGCCTTTGAGGATTGGCAGCACAACTATGAGGGGGCAGAAGGATGGAAAATGATGATGACCAATCACGACAACCTGGAATAGTATCAAGGCACAAAGTGCCTCTCTCACCACTTTTCCAGCTGGGCCTCCTCATTTTTGTGCTTCCCCCTCACTTTCCTTTGGCATCTAGGAAGCAAAATGTCAAGGCAGATACCTTGTCATGGAAGAAGGATCCAGACTTGGATACACACCTCCTATAGGCACCTTGTCCACTTTTTCTGAGTTGCTTCTCTGAAGCCACGGGAGAGGATAAGCTCATGGCAAAAGTTCACTAGGTCCTTGCAAATGACCTGCTTCTGGTCCAGCATTCTGATGGCAAGGCTTCCACTAGCCTGTAAGTGGGCAGGCAGGTAACATCCCACAGGGACTGCGACAAACATGACTCCTCCACTGATGTTACAGTGCATGTGAAGGTGGAAATGGGCTTCATCACTTGAGTCCATAACATCTGTACTTATACCAAAAGGCCTCTGTAAAGACGACAGGATGTCTTACAGCCACAGTAAGAAAGCAGAGCTGCAGTGCCTTGGTTGTATCTTAAGATCTTTCTCTTTCCAATCAAGCTATAGTTGCAAACATTTGTATTGTTCCTATAGCTCCCATTAGAGCAACTGGGTAGGAAAGATGGGTCAACATTTTAATCTCTCTCTCCCCATCCTGGATCCGGGATGTAAAGGAGAAGGAAAGCTTTTTCATTTTCATACTCCAGGCTTTGGGTTCAAAAATTGAGGCCTTGCCATTTGTACTGGCCCTTTGAGTAAAGAAAGTGCTGTTATACTGAGAAAGGAGAGCAGACATACAGTCTTTTACAGATTTCCTACAGCTGTGCTGGTCCCTGGCCAGAGATCTCCTCCAACATCTTCACTGCAGGCTTTATTTTTGAAATTTTATTGTCTCTCACCACTGTTTCAGTGCACATGAGGTAAGCATAATGGAAGAGTTGTCAAAATGTCTGTTGCACATGTACCTGGCAGTCATATTCTGATGGACAGTTTATTCTCTCCTATACATGTGAGACACCCTGTTCAAAACAAAATTTTAAGCAGTATTTTATTTGCATAATCAGTGTAACTCTACCTATATCTTGTAACTCTTTTCTTGGCTTGCTTACACCCTTCATTCTGTGTTGCTCTTTCTGACTTGGTCAGCCTATTTTTCTAATTGGAAAATGCAAACTGTCTAGCACATAGAATCACAGAATGATTTAGGTTGGAAAAGACCTCTAGGATCATCTAGTCCAACACACTCCATTTGTTGCAAGTTGTAGTCCACAACTTGCAAAAAGTCTCATTGAACTGTTAATACAGAGAAAGTGTTAATTGTAAAAGAAGTTTTCTGGATAATTTTCTTTGGATCAGTCTGTGGCATATTGGAGCTTTGTACATTGGAATATCTAAGAGAACATTAACCATTTTGATTGGACTGTAATTTTCTATATTTTACTTAAAGTAACAGTAATATCCTTGCAGTTGCACACAGAAGGTGTAAAGACACAATACGAAAACAACATTGCGGAAGAAGTAAACTGGAAGTGAATATGTAAAATAATGCAAATTTTAATAGCACCAGCTTTTTGTAATACATACTGTGAGGTGCTATTAGTGAAACAAGCAAAGATAAAAAGAACAGTAATGTCACAAACACAGAGAAAAAGTAGGAGATGATGCAAACAGTACTAAGAAAAGAGCATAGCCCTTTTATTTTGGAAGCTCAGGTCATGAGCTGTCTAGGAATATTGCTACAAAATACTGGACAATGCTGTGGTTGTGCCTAGTCATGTGGAAATTTAATTACTGCAATGACCATTTATGATTCTGCCTTGCTAGCTTGACAGTGTCAGCTGTTAAGTGTACAGGTCCCTACATACAGCACTGAGATTTTGACCACACAGCTTTGTTCTTACACTGCTCAATGGCAACCTCCTGAGCTTTGGCTCTGCAGCCTTCTGTAGTGTAACATTTCTGGCTGACATTTCACGTAAGGCACCTGATTCACTGCTCCTGCAGACACTACACCTGAGCTCCCTCCATAGGCGTAGTCTTTCATGGTGCCGTTTCCCTGTCTCAGCCCTTGCTGTTTCACCAGTTGTTTCTCATTACGCCATTCTGACAGCTGGTAGGATGTCAGAATGAATGCCAGTCATTGTCAGCTGAACTACCACTGGACCTTAGTCCCAACTCATAGGATACCAGGTGAAACTGGAAAAATGCTTTGTACGTCTCTGAATGCAAGAACTGCAATTTCAGTGAGTTCTTAAAATGTCCTTGCAGGCTTGGAAAACTCTGTAAGCCAGTCATTCCCCATATGTATTCACAAAATATTAAGATACACCTTGGCGTGTGCTGCCAATGTGTAAGAATAATTTTCAACTTTTACAGAAGTGGATTTATTATATATGCATAGGAAGAAAGATACTTGGCATGCATTGTCTGTAGTAATTTTTCATATAGAGCTCTCCTAGATTCTAAATACATACCATCCTGCAAGTTACACAGCCCTGTTAGACTGAACAGAAAATATTTAAGTCTGGGAGCCAGCCTCAATATAGACTTTGAGCTCTGGGTCAGAGAGTTTGCTTTAAGTACCATCTGTATCTCAGCTATCTCCAGACACAGCATAGGACATTTTTCCTTCTTTCTCCAAGGATTGAATGACCTTCTGCCTGACAGTCATTCAATTGATTCTTTTAATGTTTTAAAGCTAAATGCAAAATGTTTCTCAGAGTTATTTCCCACTTGATACTATACACATGGCTACATCTGTTATTCTTTCCTTTATTGCCCCCTGGTACTGGAAGGACAGATGATAAACCTGGGGTAGATTGTATCTGCTTTTGCACGGGCCTGCAATGAATCAGACAAACGGGTACAAGGAGCTCTTCCTGCTTCCTTGGGCATCCAGGAAAGGGGCAGACACAAGAGACAACCTCAGCCCTTATCTAGCAGAGCTCTGAATGTGCAAAATGGGTGTATTTAATATTTATATGAGCACTGGGCACCAAAAAGGAGCTAAGGTTATGGTCCTCTGATTGGGTCAACAATGGAGTTAAGTGACATTTTTTAATGAACTTCACTCAGAAATCCATTCCAGAAGAGACTAAAAATACTAGCAAATGTAGTGTGGATTTTTTTGAGGAGATTTACTCCATGCTTCAAAACAAAACCAAAAAACCCAAGTAAAACATTTCCCCGCCCCCTCAAAAAAAGGACACAATGGCAATAAAAGTAAGTATTCTGTTTCATATTGCTCTCTGTCTTATTTTTTCAATTGGATCAGCAAATTTAAAAATAACTGTTTTTTACACAGTATAGGCAATGAGAAAGGCCAATGCTCCAGGAACATAAATTGTATCCTTTAAAAAGAGCAAAGGAATACAGGGCTGTAAGGGCCCAAAGTACCTCTGAATATATAAATTTCATCCCTTTCATAAACCAATGGCACCAGTCACTTTTATTATCATTCAATTACTCTTGCACCAGTATTGCCCTTAAAAGTTTATTCTCTTTTGTGTTTACTTTCTTGCCTATATCTAATGTGCAATCATATACCTTCATAGCCTTCAGTTCTCTAGACTGAGGCACAAAGACTAATTTTTTCAAAAAAGAAAAAAAAGAGAGCTTATTTTTTAAACAGGCTTTTTAATTATTATTAGAGTAACCTTCTTCTTTAAGTGTTCCAGTTTGAAATAACCTTGAATGGTGAGTACAACTAGCCATTGCATTGTAGATGAAGTTTCGTTTGTGTCTTGTGCAATGGCATTAGTGCTTCTTTTTAAGTTCAGGATGTGGTTCTCCTGGTGCTTCTCTAAGGGTAAGTAACATTTCCCTTATCACAGCAACTGTATTTGCTGGAAGGCCTGATACAGAAATGATGGAGGTAATAACAAAAAAAGCATATGAATGCAGTATACTTCTGAGGACTTAGAGGAGGAAACTGTTAAAATAAGAGCAGTAACTTTGGGTTAAAGGAGAAAACAAAAGGCAAGAATTGTTGATAAGGCTTTGGGTCAGATAAGCTAGACTAAAATAATATTTAGTTTTGCCCTGAGAAAAGAAAAGTAGCACATTGGGAAACAAGAGTTATTATTACAGTTAGAAATAGATAAATATAAACAAAATTAGCTAAGTAATTTAAACCAAATAACCAAGGATGGAAACAGTCCTGCATTGTGACTATGAGGTTAAAATTGAAGGCAGGGGTTTGACGTTTTCAGGGTCTTTGGTTAGTGTCTCCCAATATGCTGTTGGATTGATTAGCCACCAATGTTTCTAACAAGGACGTAGTTTCCATTAACCAACTTAATTTGACTTCTCAAATAGAACAATTTGAACACATAAAGCTTTCTATTTGGGACACTGAAACTTAGAGCAATGCTACCATTGCTGTTAAACGTTACTTGTACTGAAAACAAAAGCAACTTACTTTGAGGGCAACAGTTATATCACTTTTAATGTCCTTAGGAGTCTTTTTTTTTCCTTTTCCTTCTTTAATTTTGTATTTGCATAGTCAGCAAATACATTGTCAAGTCTAACGTTCCATAGAAGTTTCATTTTAGCTTGACTTCTGGAACTTCTTATTTTATCCTACAAGACGTAAGGTTCCTTTATATAATAATAATATCTTTTGCAGCTTCCCTTTAATCCTAATATCTCATTTGCATTGGTTATTTATCCAGTTTGTGCTTTCCTGCAATGTCTTCTAGCTCTCTGCTTGGCATAAACATTCAAGAACATGCAAGACAAAGGACTACCAGGCCTCTTTCACATTCAAGTGAAATGTTAATCTGAGCTCTGTTGCCTATGTGAGTAACTAATAACTTTTGCCTACCTTAGTTTGCCTATTCCAAACTGATGCACTTAATTACAGGCCTCTATTCACTCCTCCATTTTATTAAAACTCAATTACCTTATGACCATGCAATCCAAGACTATTTTCTACAATTGACATTTTGTATAATCTTCTCAATACTTAAAACACCATGTTTAAAAGCAAATCATCTTCATTGGTTCATTGGTGAAGGAACCTGACCACATTCTGAGGGAACTCATTCTTTATGAGTAGCTTCTGGTCAGAAGCTCTAGACAACTCTGCTGCATGCAATTTTCCCAGGGTATAGACTGAGGAGATTTTGCATATTCAGTCTTAAGGGTACAGTGGCATAAAACTCTTTTATGACAGGTAAGCTTCTTTGAGGCATCCCCTTCATTGACTGAGAGCCAAGGTTCTTGAATGCTTCAGGGCAACTACCATGGAGCTTCATGGGTTGCTAAGAGCAGTATCTGTGGGGCTCTACCTACAGTATTCCCTCACAACCAGGTACAGTTTCATTTCCATTATACTTTACTTCTTTAGTTTTCCACACTGCAAAGCAAGAATATAAGCCTGAGTTTTAAATAATAGAGACTATGGATATAATCAGCTAACATATATGCTTTATCAGCATTTTACTAGCCATGATGAAACAAAGTAATTTCAAAGCCATTTCCAATTCTCTCATACGCAAGATGAAGCAGGGTACTGAATAGAAGACAGGTATCTGTAAGATGCAGAAGAAATGGCAGTAATACATTTGTCTTACTTATTTTCATACTAGGTTTACACAAAGGAGGTCCTCTAGAATTAATTTAACAAATGTTATGCTCTTTTGCATTGCTCTGTAATCCGGAAGGAAAATTTCTGTGTGATGTTCTTTCTCTGAGGGCCTTTGGTTTTCAGCTACATATTTTTCTTTTGAAACCATGACTTTCTTTTAAAAACATTCAGTCAGACTAAGGGAAATCCCATTACTGTTCCATGGACTGTGCAGCTTCACATACTGGTATTGCATGAAAGACTCAATGCATTTCATCAGTATGAGAGCACACCAGTACTTTTTAGGACAATATTGGGAGGTTATACCACAACTTTTCTAGGGCAGACTAGCAGAACATTATTAATGTTAAGAAGTATTCAAAATAGATTAAGATCACATAGTCAAAGACTACCTTTTGCACAGAGAACGCTACCCCTTTCACTGCCAAGAATGCCTCCATCCTGGATGAAAAAAAGCATTGAAGCACATACTTAGTTTTTTGTCAGTATGCATGTGCTAGTCTTAAAGCAGGACAGTGAATCACATTTCTCAAAATTAACTGGAAGTGACTATTCTTTGGGAGTATTGCTTCAATATTACTCCATTTCTTTTCACCCCTCATGTGAAGTCCTGATTTACACGGCTGTAATTCCAGTGTAGCACTCAGCCTCTGTAATGAGACTACAGCATGAGTAAAAACACTTACAAGCAGATTTTTATCTTATTGTAAATTAGCAATTCTGCAAGAATGTCAAATGCTCCTGCTAAACACACTGAGCTGGCCATGTCTGAAAATTAACTTTCTAGTCATTGCTCCAGCCCACGTGGCACTTGACAAGAGCTACAACATTCAGGAAAGACCATGCTAATTATCACATGACTATTATTTATATCTCTATTTCTTGAAACACTATTCAGTCATTAAAGATAGTGAAAAATGGCACTATCCAAAATGAATATGAAATGAATATTCATAACACAGCTAATTGTCACTGACATCTAAAATTTCATTATAATTTCTGTTTTGCCTAGTACTTTCTCATACTTGCAATAAGCCCAACACTATGCTGTTTAATTACTGACTGTAAAAGAAGTCCAGACAAAATCACATATACACAATAGAAGTCTACATTTCATAATCAGCTCTATAGTTAGGATCTTTGGAGAAATGTTTCTCATATAGGTATGGATGTATTTATGTAGCATAACAGATCTTAATATGCTTAACAGACTCTCCCACTTTTTTTAACAGGCATTGTATGTTTTAATTCACAGCAAATCTAATAATTCAAGAGCTTTAAAACTTGTTAGTGGAGCTAAAATAAACTTTTCCCTTCTACTGGGATATTGTAATAGGCTTTATGTCTTTGCTCTGTGCATTTCATCTTTCCTTTGAAAGTGCAAGCACGAAAGTGCAACTAAACAAAAAAGCTTGCAAGTGAGCCATTCTAATGTTTATCAAGATCATTATTTTTCTTGTAGGCTTGTCAAGCTCTTAAATATGTATTTGTATCAAGATAATTTAAGCCCATGCTTTTTGTGTAATATCACACACGCACAGTCAATAAGGGAGTTTAATTTTAAAATGGCTACAGTTATAATTCTGGCTATATAAAACCAAAGGGAGAAATTTTAGCTTTAAAAATTGACTTGGGGAAAATTAACACAGTGAACAAGCATATTAAATACTAACTGCTTCAAACCATATGGATTCTTGCTGCTGCTAAAGAAACAGCTATAAAATTTAAAATATTTCTCAGACTTTAAAGAGTACTTCTCTTACAAATACTTACCTTTACAAACACTTTTGTTTGAAGTGCATTAAAAAAGGATGTTTATTGGCAGCTGTCTAACAGTTTTGAACAGGACACTGTGATGAGGGAGTCTGTCACAGATGGGTAAGCTGTCATTTGGGGAGGTTAAATTATTTTGGCTCGATCCTGATGTGTTTACTGGAGTTCCTGGGACAATGGATCCTCCTTTCTCTAAATGGGAAGAAGTCGACCCCTAACTAGAGGGCGGTCAAGCCACACTGAACTGCAGGCTTTGCTGCAGAATACCCACTGATTTCTGCTTGTAGTAAAAGTCAGATACAGAAGCTGTTATTTACAAGCTTTCTCCGTGGTAGCCCTGAGATTCCCAAGGCATTGTTGGTTGCAGCATTATGCACAAAAAGTTCTCCCAGTCAGAGCAACCAAAGTGGCAGAGACTGAAGCTGACAGGTCACAGCCCCATTACACTTCATAGTGACTGACTTTTTTTTGTTTAATGGATACTTTAAAAAAATCTAAACAGTTTTAATTTTCCTAAGGAAATATTTGTGTATCTACAGCTTCTCTCAACTTCCCTTAGGTGTGCTATCATTCTTTCTTTTCTACTGCAGAAGATTCACAGATGTATATAAGCAGGAATGATAAAAGAGATAAATGTATGAGAAAGTTTTAGCCTGACTGTACGTTTTCGTTCGCTATAAAGGGTAACAGGCAATATTTGAAAAATTCTTTAAGGGGAAGAATCAGTGCAGCCACTCAGTTTAAAACTGACACTGTCTGTATAGCTCTTAAAGAAGCAATCCATGATTGTTCCAATGTAGATAAATAGTGCATGGAAAAAATTCCAATGAACAACTATAAGAGAAGCACATCGTACAAAGACTCTTTCTTAACAAAGAATTGTCTGGTGACACAGACCTAGCTAGCTGTCCCTCTCCTAAGTGGGACTAATAGCTAATGACAATCTGCCAAAGAAGTTCTGCTGGAGGTCATATTTGATGCTCATGGCATTTAAAACAGGAATGTAAGAAAATAGGTGTTAATACTGGGAAAAGAATGAGTGAAGTGGAAAACCACATAAACTTCAGCAGATTAATTTGTTAATCTTCATCTCTACCTACAATCACCAGTATTTTATTTACTCCACAAAGCAGCTAGCTGTCTGATGCATCCTTATGTAAGAAGTCTGTTTAAACATGCTAAATATAAAAAGATATTTTAAATTAATTGAAGAATACATCTTTAATCATGTGTTTAAATAACATTTTACACAAGATTTTAAACAAGTGTTTCCTTGAACTCAGTCCTTCACCATCAGTTAACCAGCTGGGACAGAAAAGCTACACTGTGAGAGTGGAGAAGCGTGTGAAACAAGGCATAAGATTCAATTCATGGCTAAAGCACTACCAAAGATGCTGGAGTCACTGTTAATGGATTGGATTCTCCAGGTAGATCAAAGGCAAAAAAACCAGACAAGATACCTTGAAAATTCAACCGAACCATGGAAATTAAAAAATGTTCTCAAGTGAGAACAATTAGGTTCTGTGGCACCACACATTGCCTGCATTTTTTCCTAATCTTTGTGATTTCGAAGTAACTTTTCAAATGTGATCTAGTAGTAAACAGGTGGTGTGCTTTTTTCAGTTTGCAGTCAGAGAGGTCCAGGAGGAAAGCAAAGATATATTTTTGAGTTTTCAAAAACATATGAATTTTAATGAGAATCCCTAAATTTCCCTTTGGTGTGCCTGATACTGCTTTTCTGATCATAACAAATGTTGAGTGAAGTTACTATTAAGTTCTTTAGGGCTCCACACTGACAGTACTGAACTCACCATGGGAAAAAGAAATCAGTTGCCAGAAAAGAAATGGACAAATAAATAAATACACAGGTAGAAGTCAGAGAAAATTATTTTGCAGTAGTATTATTGGAATTGCTGCAGAAAGCATGGCTTCAATCTATTAGAGAAATCCATTCAATGTTAAGCCAAGGTTTTGTAAGAACAAAAAGGGGAAAATGTGAGAGCAATTATATAACAGAGATTATACTATTAATCTGGCACAGCTCTCACATTTGACCTCACCTGCAGAGTAGCTTTTTTTACAAAATAAGCAACAATGAGAACAAAATGTAGTACCTGTAATAAGCACAATATAGTAAAAGACTATTTCATTGCAAATTCTGATCACAGAAAATAAGGCAACAAGTAAGCCTCTAAATGTCCCTTGTTCCACTTCATACCTACTGGATATTTTCATTCAGATAGCAAAATATCATGCCATCTGGTGATGAGATTCCTCTCATTCAGCTGTAGACATTGAGGTGAAGGAGATTTGACTCACAGATTGAGACAGCAAATTTAGGTATCCACGTGAATTAGATATCTAGTCTAGTCAGTAAAATATCGGAGTTTCAGTCAGCTGTCTAAACACAGATGTCTACTGCCTTTCCATTTAAAATGCCTTCCTAGGGCATCTGAGACAATTTCATGAGACTGGCAGATATGACAGAGGACTTCAGGGACACTCTTCTGAAGAAGCACCTGGAGGCTAGGCAGGTATACCTGAGACATCTCTAATAGCATCTACGCATGGACAACTGAAAGCCTTGTTCCATTTGATAAATTGATCCAGAGAGCTATTCAACCCACTCCAAAGTGCACACCTACAGCAGATCAGCTGAACTGTTCCCTATGTGCTCTGGCAGAGGACCAGGATAAAATCGGCATTATGAATTCAATGTTGTGCATCTTCTTTCTTCTTTGCATACATATTAAGTGGTTGGCTAAAGGTTCTTCGGCAGCACACGTTCTACAAATGAGCCAAGACTTGGATTCATTGTTAACAAAGTGAACTTCCACAGCAATAAATTTTACAGTCTAGCAGGTAAATCATTGGAGAGAAAGCGGATTATCTTCTTGTCCTATGAAGCCACTTTATTTGGAATACTGTGTTCAAACAAAGGAACTACATCCTTAGAAATATATTGGCAAAATGGAAGGAGTTCTTCAGAGAACAAAAGAGATTAGGAATAAATGCTTAGGTCTTTACTTCTTAAACCACTTTAATATTTCAAAGAACTCAGTGCTGTAACTACCACAGACAAATGATGAAAAGGAAGAATAGTATCAGTTTGCAGTAGTAGAAGTCCCAAGAAAAGAAGAGAATTATAGTGTACAGTACTCTGGGATTTAATTAGAAGCCAGAGTGTGAAAACAAAGACAAGAAATATAACGAGAAACTTCCCAGTCTGTGACACTTTTCTAGTTATTCAGTAACCTCTGAAATGTACAAATCCCACTCCATGGGATGCTGAAATCCAAACTTGATCTGGTAATAGAAAATGTACTTTAGAAGAATGCCCTACATCAACAGCGAGTCAGATGGGATAATCTGTAAAGCTCATCTATTAGTAACACCTACTAATTTTTCTACACACTATTAGTTGTCAGATATTTTGTCAGAAAAACAACTATCCTGATAAAGAAACAAGATTTGTCAACAGAATACCAAATAAGTCCTACTCAGAAATCACATTGGTAGGCCTTTGGCAGCACTGTCTTAAATTATACCTATCCACTAATATTTCTGTTTAGCAGATGCTCATTGGCAAGTACTTATTTTGGACTGGCTTTAAAGCAAAAGATTAAAGGCACTGAGTATTGATAACTAAATTAAAAGGGCTGGCTGCCAATAGCTATAACAGTAACTAATGAATAAAGAGCATTGCCTGCTTTGTGTCCTCTTGACCATGCAGAACAATCATTAAGAATAAAATGCTGTGATTCAGTCCCCCTCCTCCCTATTCCCCAAAAGGCAATGCCTCACACACCACCAAGTACGCAGTAGTCTGGGAACAAAGCCAAAAGTAGCAACTCGTTCTCTGAGAACAGCTCAAAAATAGGTCTTACCCAAAAAGGAGCAGTGGGGGGAAGCTCCTACAACATTTCCTACTATTGCTTATATTGCATTTTTTTAATGGAATGAAATCTGTATTAAGACATCTTTTACTGTCTTAAATGAAGTTCAGAATTTTGGTTGAGAGGCTACATTAAAAATACACAATAAAATAACGCTGTTTTCTTTACTCTTAGCTTACTCTTTCACTTTTGCAATCGAGTACATAATGATGGT
The DNA here is from genome assembly GCA_033124195.1 of Coracias cyanogaster. NCBI lineage: Eukaryota > Metazoa > Chordata > Aves > Coraciiformes > Coraciidae > Coracias > Coracias cyanogaster. The sequence continues at coordinate 34,101 of JAVSBS010018566.1, read as the reverse complement.
TGCACTTGATGATTTTGGAGGTCTTTTCCAACCTTAATGATTCTATGATTCTATAATGTAGCTAGAGTGACTTTTGTATAGGCAGGTCAGGTAAATCACAGCAACTGATGATATGTGAAGTTTTGAAGGAAATACCTTCCACCATTACACATCCCTCATTCTCTTTTCCTCACCAATGTCTGCTCCTGGCACATATTAAAAAAATTGTTGCATGATATATATTACATACATACCAGCTTTATACACAGAGGTTGGCTTATATGTGTATATATACTCATAGACTTGCATTAACCCTTGTGGTTAACTTGAAGATCTATGGTGATGATTTAAAGAAACTGTTCTACAGAAAACTAAAATGCAACTAAAAAAATAACTGAGAAACCAAGACCCTGCTGACGGCCTAAGTCTGCTGTCTTAGACTGGTTATGCTAAAATAAGGCCACTGACTTCAATTGTAATAGAAAGTAGTAACAAACTGCAGCAAATATTATGTAATGCTTGCATGTCTTTTGAAGTTACTTGACTTATTCCCAGTAAAATGCAACACAACTTTTGGATGACTCTGTCACATTTTCAAAGGGTCTCTCTTTCTTTGGCTTCCAATCACCTGCTGAATGGTTTAAAATACACATTATTTTCCATTTGGAAAACATGTTGTGTTTGTTGTTGTTTTTTTTTTCCTATATGCTTTGGTTTCTAATGATGCTCCACATTAACATCACTTTCCTATATACTCTGTTTGCATATTGACCTTGATGTCAGCACAACACTGGTACTGGATGCGGTTAGTTAAAATTAGTTCCCTCTGTTTGCTGTGTAGCAACAGAGCATAAAATGGGAATATCTGAATCCTCCAAAACCAGTGGCTATTGTTTAGTTGTTTTTACGTCTCTATTGACGGCTACGTGGTAGAACAGGTTAAACAGAAGTGGTATTGAATTCAGTGGGATAATATTGATGATTCATTACATCAGGTATGTTAAGCATAAAGAAAACATTTAATACTCTCCAGGCTGTAGCTGGCCACACACAGGTGTGCAGATGACAGAAAAAGCTACTCTTGCAGGTGACAGCCACATGAATACTTGGGAGGGCAGTCAAGGTTAGCAGAACTGAACTGAGCAGCAATGAACAAGCTCTGAACCCTTACAAACTGTGGCTGAGCTCCTCCTCCAGCATCCCCTCTCCAGAGGTCTGGCACCCTCTGAAAAGGCTTCAGTATGTGACCAATGAATCAGAGAGTATTCCCTGAGGGAATTCCACTGTTGCACAGCTCCTCTTTGTCTCTTGTTCCCTCTGCAGTGCTTGCAGTTACTACTTTCATATATTCAAACCCTGTATTTGCGCACAAATACAGATATTTTCATCTGCATAATGAATCCACCTTTGTTTTTTAGAGTATGCTCACAATTATTCTAGCCTTTAAGGTCTGATTAAATTAAGAGGATGTGCATTAGGACTTTATAGAAACACGGAACAATTCTCTGTGTATTTTAACCATTAAAATACCAATGTCTTTCAGATGTTCCAAGTTGGTTGGGATACTGGAACATACTGGAATGTTGGGTGGGATACTACATACTGGAACGGTGCATATGTTACACATTTGTTATCAGGAAAAAAGTATTACAGTAGGTATATAATAGTTTAAAAAATACAGTGGAGATCTGAATGTTTTTCTTGACTGAATACAGTTTTCTTGATACTTGACTTTTAAATACCTTGGAACAAACTGGACACTGAGCTCACATTGTAGTCACTGGAGGAAAAAAAACACCTCTAGAAAGCAATCTACCTTATTTTCAGATAAGCATCTGAGATAGGTCAGCACATTGCTAAGTGCTCATTTCTCTCTGCAAATTATAGGTAGAGGCTAGGGTGGATGTCTTGTATGTCTACATTTTTAATGTTTGTGGTTAGAGAAATCAGCACAAACTGCAATGTCCAATGCCAGTTAAAAAATGTACCTCTGTGCTTGTCCTCCTCTCTTTTTACACAGACTTCATCACAGAATCTTAGGATTGAAGAGTGGTTGAAGTTGGTGTGGATATCTGGAAACCCTGTAATCTAACACCTCTGCTTAGAACAGGATCAGATAGAGAAGGTTGCACCAGGGCCATGTTCAGTTGGGTTGTGAATATCATGAAGGACGGAGACTCCATAACCCCACTGTTTACCATTCTCAAAGTTCTTTTTTTTTTCTTATGTATAAGTGAAATTTCCTTTATTTCTGTTTGTGTCTGTTGTCTTTTCTCCTTTTACTGTGCACCACTGAGGAGTCTCTCTTCTTTATAATCCTCTCATCAAGTACTCACAGACATGAATAAGATCCACCTGAGCTTTCTTATCTCCAGGCTAAATAATCCCAAGCTCTCTCAGCCTCTCCTCATATGAGTGATACTCCAAGCATTATGGTTCTTTGCTGGGCTTGCCCTAGTAAGTCAATTTCTCTCCCATACTGGGGAGACTAGCACTAGACACAGCATTTCTGATGTGTCCTACCAGTGCTTGTCAGAGAGGAAGGGACTTTCTTGTTACCTTCTGATGACACTCTGTCTAATGCAGCCCAGGAGGCTGTTGGTCTTCACCACAAGGGAACTCTGCTGGTTCATGCACAACTTGTTGTCCATCAAGACTTCCGGGCTTTATTCTGCAAAGCTGTTTTCCAGTCAGTCAGCCCCCAGCCTGTATTGGTGGATGGGGCTATTTTTCCTTGGCTGCAAAACTGCGTTTTCCTTTGTTGAATTTCAGAAGATTTATACTTCCACTCATTATAGCCATCAAGAAGTCAATTAATCCAGTCCTTTAACTCATCCCTTCAATCAACTGGAAGAGCGAAACTGCTTCAAACGGCAATTTATCCCTCTATTCTACCAACTAATGTCTGAGAGAAGGGGATACATCTCTCTCCACATGTGGCCAGTCACATACTGGAGAGTACTTCATGTTTTCTTTACGCTGAATATGCTTGCTGCACAAAAATTCACTCTTAATGCCTTATGCTCTCTCAGCACAGGAGAATGTGGATACTAAATCTCTACTAAATATGGTTGTGATGGTGCTCAGCTCTTCTTTGATCCCTGGTGTCCAAAATGCAAATGCTCGTCCAAGTGGCAACCTTCCTCCTCTCTAAGGCATGTCTTTTATTTGCTGCCTTATTTTAATCTTTAGTTAGCCTATCCACTGTCTCAAAAAGTTTTACTGTTAGTTATAATATTTTAAAGGTATTTCTGGAATATCTTATAAATCCTATGTGGTAAATATTCACTATTCTTACATCTAGTCAAACTCACTGCCTTTAGTCTGCCTTTATTTTTTTACACACACCACGTATGTTAGGATTGATACAAACTACTTTTTCTATGATCCTTTCACCAGTTTTAAGAGTCCATGTAATGGCAGCCTTCAGAAAAGACAGACTAGAACTGAAGTCATCAAATTTAGATTTTTTTTCTTGAGTAAATACAGAAAATAGGTTCTTTTTATCATATGCACAAGTTATTGAATAATGTTTGTGTTGCTATTGGCAGTTTAAAGTCCAATGACAGATAGTACATTAAAATCATAACATGAAACTCACTTGTTAGAGTACAGATTCAGTTACAAAACTGTATGAATTCTGGGGTCTAGTACTGTTTCAAGGCAGGATTTTATGATAGAACCCTATTATGTTAGACTCCTTCTGGGGCTCTTCTTCCCACAAATTTTGTTGTAAGAGTATTTGTTACACAGATGGTTCCAGTAGGCCAGGTTCTGAAATTCTCATTCATTTTTCCATCTACTCAGCCAGTGGCCTTCAATAACCCTTACAAAAAATGACAGTTCCCCGCCCCTGGCCTGCCCTCTCCAGAGCTGTGACTCCCTTTGAAAAGAGGTCAGCTTGTGCAATATCCACTATATAATGCCAAAAGCAGACTGTTGAGATAGAACAATCATTCTAAGTCATGCATGCTTTCCTCCACCTTTTTGTCACCTTCTCTTCTTAATTTTTTAAGGCTGCTGGGAACCAAACTGCCCCCTGGCATAAGCAAGGCATTCTTAGGAGTCACTTTGCTGGGCCTAATTATTGCAGTGATGCAGAAGGGCTGTGCATTTGTTTTTATATTTTTACTGTCCTTGGTAGAATATTATTGAAGGACAAAGTAGACAATATAATGAATGTCACAGTATATTACAGAAATTGTAGGAGGCCTTGAATTTTCTTTGGAAGCAACTTGAAAAATGACTTTCCAACTGAAAATGTAAATCTCTAAGAAAAAAACCAAACTCACCAAACCCTAACTAGAAGAAAAGGACAGTGTTTGAGGACCTTACTGGATATTAACATTATTCCTGCTAAACCATATTCTGCATTCTCATATTTTAAAAATAAGAAAAACACAAAAACCCCAAACAAAACAAATCCCCAAACCCCCCAAAAGCCAAAACCAAACACAAAAATCCCTGGTTTACATTCCACCTTAAAAAGAGTTTAGGTACCTAAGACCTGCGTTGTACGTGTGTTACCAAAAGTCCCTCAACATCCACCTTGATTTCAAGACACTGCAATTCTTTTCAAAAATTACCATTTTCACTAAATTACTTTCTCCTGTGATACATTCTTGCTTCCTTCATAGGTGTGAACTATACAATATTTTCCTTACAAGCCTATCATCAAGCAACTCACATAAGCACTTGCCTGTCATTGTTTCCACCTGAACAGCACTGATCAGTTAAGTGTGTGTTTACCTTACTTGTTTCCTTTTTATTTTTTAAATCATAGGAACATAATTTGGTGCCATGGAGAAGGACCGATGATGTCTACTATTGTTACGCTCTCATGATGAGAGAGTATAGGACAGTACATCATGCTACTTGAACCAAAATGGATTGATAGGACCAACCTAGAGTCAGACTAGGGTTTGCACTTTCATTGCTGATTAGTAAATATACTGCGACATGATGGCCAGTTGCATCCTGAGGCTGCCCATCTAGCACACATACTCACAGCAGTCCCAATGCCTGAGGCAGTAGATGTTGCTGTAACTTCAAAATAAGGATGCTTTTTCCAACATCTTTTTCTTTTTGTTTGGACAAGATATTGAAGCACCAATAACAAAACACCTTTGACTTATATCTGGAAACCTATAGCTTTTTATAAGGGCTGTCCTTCTCCCTGATTAACACAGCTTTTCTTCAGCACGCTATCCCAGAATCATTTCTCTGCTGCAAGCTGTTCTTCTCTAAACTAAAGCTGCCACTGAAAAACACAAAGATTTTAAGAACATGAGCAGGAAGCTTTGATTAACTTTTATTTCTAACCTTCTAATTGGCGTCTGCCATAACCATGTATAGAGTTTATCTACATGTACCTAACTGTAATGTAAGTTTCCATAAGACTGCCCGTTAACAAGTAACCATTTAAAGGGTAACTCCAGGGTAAAATTCACATCACATATCCATATGAATGGGTTTTGGCTATTATTCTTGAAAAGAATATTTGACATTATCATCTCAGAAAGAGACAAAAAAATGGTTCTGGTTTTCAGTCTTTATTTTCTGCATCCAACAGCCTTCTTCTGCATCGTTACTCTGTTCTGCCAGTGCCTTCAGTTTAAATCAGATTGTGATTTGGTTTACTTAAGTCCATAAGAAATGACAATATAGTAACACATAAGAAAATCTAAGTGAATTAATAGTATTTTTCTCTTGGCATTACTAGTGTTAAGGCCTTACCAAATTCCTCTTTGTTACTTCACCAGGAAAGCAGAAAGCCTTATTTGCCATCAGTACAGTTTATTCTTAGTGAGGACCAAAGAATCATGTCCTGTTTTAATCACAAAGTAAAGAAAATGTTTCAACTTATTTGAAAATATGTCCTAAGTGAAAAACTGCAGGTTTTATTTCTCTTTAAAGTTATTGACATTTTATCTCTGATTCTTCATAAAGTAGAATCAGTTATTTCATCTTTGTGCTCATCAGCATTACAATCCCTGAAGACCATGAAATGCAGTTAAACTTTCTAAGACCTTGATATTGATCTAATTAAAAAAACCTCTTTTCAGATTTACTTTTATTAGATTTCTTACTAAGAAATAAAAAAGTGCAGGAACTACACAACAGTCATGCCATTCTTTACTAAGACTGTCACTTCTGAGAACAAGCTCTCCTTCTCCATCAAGCCATGTCATTCAGGGCTGTCATATTTATCCCATGCACTGTTTGGCTATGCAGACTCTGTGTCTTATAGACTAAAAAAAACTAATCTAAGGTTTTTTGGAAGGAATATGGGTGCCTTCTACATGATAGATTCTATTATATTTTAACTAAAGTTAGACTTCACCTTACCTATGCTATATTTCAATCCTCAGATAATCACACTAAGGCTCTCTTTACAGTCAAAAACTTGTAGAGAACTATTAATCTACTCATATACACTAGATAGTTCTAGGATGAGAGGAATCCCTCTCCGCTAGGATCTGCTTCTCTCTGTAGAATCTAAATGGGAGTCTCGATATTTATGTTATGAGTCCCATTCCACATCTGTCTTCCTCATCCACAACTTGCCGAATGTGCAATTAAATGGTGCCTTTATCACTCCACAGGAGACTAGTCAATAACTGAAAACTGAAACCTCTTATCATATTTAATTAGGCAATTTAACCATGCTGATTTCAGAATTGCACTTCTTACTGATTCACATTTTAAAACAAAATACAGACTGTTTAGAAAGGAACTATCACATTGAACAGCAGCTCAGTGAGCTTTCCAAATCATATTATCATTCTTTCCTGATATATCAGCTCTTGAGGAGCCTTGTCCATGACTCTAGTAAGGTGAGGAACAAGCAGAGAAATTCTGATGTTGAAGTCCAGGAATACATGGAACTGGAATTATTCCGTAAGCCAACAGCACTGAGAATTTAAAATGCTACTTCTCACCTCTCACACAATAAAGGTGTTTGGGTCTGGTTTGGGTTCAATGTAAACATATTTTTTTTTTAGGAATCAGTACTGAGAAAGTGTAATTTAAAGAAATAAGAAACATCTTACACATAAGGTTTGTTCAGCTTGCAGTTTACAGAATTAAATGAAGGTCAAAGTCAGTATGTAGCCTTACATCACATACGGATAACTGCATAGCTTAGTGATCTTACCAGAAAACAAAAAGCCTGAAATTCTATGACCATAAGCCATGAAATAATGTTCTCAAAAATTATTTCCCAAATGAAAAATACTGAAAATGTATGGCACCTTCTAACCTCTTGAGTCTGCTGTATTCAGAAATAAGAAAAAATGCAAAAGCAAAAATTCAGTGAAGCCAGGATAGAGTTCTTGGAAACAATTTACATCAGTCTGTATCTGAGAGAAGATATTGCTGGATGAATACTGATAAAGCAAACCTAGAAATAATACTAGGCATTTTAAAATAAGAAATGCTGTTGATTATGGAACACTAAACCTTCTCTTTCTCATGAGTCAAGCTGTGAAGTTACAAAGACTTATTAATAGTAAGTAGTTAGATTTTTAAAAATAATGTATGTCACTAGGATATACAGTAGGAAGTTCAATTTTTTTCCACCTTCCATATGAAAACCATAATTTGGACATTTGGAGAGCCATCTAAGTAAATGCAGCCACCAAATCATTTTCTTTTGTTTAGGAGGTGTATGATTGACTGATTCTTAATAAGTGCAAAAATAGCTGTAGGCAAAAAACAGTACTAAGCTTGCAGTGTACAGAAGTGAGCTAAAAACCAGATGCCAGCCCTCAGATCTTCCCGTATAATTTGTATGCGGTAACAATAGTAAAGTTATTCTTTAAGAATATTTTCTAGCTTATTATTCAGCACTATCTTATTTCATGTGGCACTTTGAAATGCTCTTTTATACCTTGGTTGCTAGAACAAGACATCAGCAGCTTTTTGCTTGTGCATATAATTGAAAAGCTGCTACTTAAAGCAGGCATCATTAAAAAATCTGATTTTGCCAACAGTTAAAGCCCAATTCTATGCCTAGAACAGAAAAGTAATTATGGTATAGAACCATAGAATGGTTTGGGTTGGAAAGGACCGCAAAGATCATCTAGTTCCAACTCCCCTGCCATGGACAGGGACAGCTCCTACTAGACCACATTGCTCAAAGCCCCATCCAGCCTGGCCTTGAACACCTCCAGGGATGGGGCATCTACAACTTTTCTGGGCAACCTGTTGCAGTATCTCACCACCCTCACAGTAAATTTCTTCTGTAAATCTAGTCTAAATCTACCCTTTTCCAGATTGAAACCATTATCCCTCGTCCCCTCACTACACTCTTTGACAAAGACTCCCTCCCCATCTTTCCTGTAGGTCCCCTTTAAGTACTTGAAGGCTGCTATAAGGTCTCCCTGGACTCCAGGTCTCCCTGGAGTCTTCTCATCTCTAGGCTGAACAACCCCATCTCTCTCAGCCTGTCCTTACTGGGGAGGTGCTCCAGCCCCTGATCCAGACCCTCCTCTGGACCTGCTTGTGCAGGTCCATCTCTTTCTGACACTGGGAGCCCCAGAGCTGAATGCAGTACTCCAGGTAGGGTCTCATGAGAGTGGAGTAGAGGGAGGCAATCACCTCCCTCGACCTACTGGCCACACTTCCCTTGATGCAGCCCAGGATATAATTGGCTTTCTGGACTGTGAGCACACTTTGCTGACTCACATTCAGTTTTTCATCCACCAGCATCCTCAAGTCCTTCACCGCAGTCCTTACTCTCAATCTAATAATCATCCAGCCTGTATTTGTGCTTGAGATTGCCCCACACAGGTGCAGGACTTTGCACTTGGGAAGTTCTTGAGCTTCATGAGGTCCCTCTGGATGGCACCCTTTCCCTCCAACATGTCTACTGCACCACACAGCTTGGTGTTGTCAACAAACCTGCTGAGGGTGCACTCAATCCTACTATCCATGTTGCTGACAAAGATGTTAAAACACACATGTGCTGCTGTATTTGAAAGTGTTGGCAAAATGTGATCTATTAATGGTGATTCCTGTTCACAATAAGCAGCATACACCTTGAGGCTCTTTCTGCAATCTAAATATACATAATGTAATACAGTAGAAGTAGGTAAGACAGAAAGAACTATTTTATCAGGTGTTAAACTCTAAACTCCATTAACTTTCAAAGGTCCTTTCAAAATTTTTAAAATTTTGTCGGTTCTGTTAATTTGAGTGGTGATGATTGAATTCACTTTCTAGCAATGAGACTAGAATCACATCTTTTGTTTCTCCTTTGTGAAAGCACTCCCAGTGTTAGGCATGAAGTACTTATACCACTCTTCAGCTTTAAAATGAACACCATTAACAATCCCTGAGTACACAATGCTCAAAGGGGATGAAAATCAAGTGACTTTGCATTCTAATTTTGCCAGAATAAAATCCTGCCGCTCCCTGTGAAATCAAAATAAATTCTCAGTACTGCAAAGAATATGTGTGTTCTACTACACTGGTGTGTCTTAATGGCACTTCATACAGTGCAGCATGTTAAGTACACTTACTGTCTGACAGCTCACGCATTTTGTTAAAACAGGAACATATCTGTCATTTCTGAGGTAGACTCAGAAGATTAGGAGGTTGAAATTACTAAGTGCAGTGCCTTTTGTCACTGAAAATGGTCTTGAATGTGAAGGCATCAGTGAGCTGACTTGATTCCTATATTGTTGTGCATAAGCTGGATTTGCACTAACAGTACAGTACTGACTACAACTTCAAGCAAGATTTACTTTCCTGTAGGAGATCATCCTCCTTTATTTACTGAGCTAAGCATTGCATGTGCATTGCCTTGTCTAGCATGAAATAAAAGAGCTTGTATTTTAAAAATCTGCTGATGATTGAAGAGTTATGGATGTCTTCATTTATTTCAATTATTTACCATTTACGCATTTAAAATGATTGTAAGATATACTGTTTTATGGAATATTGATACTAATGTTGCACAATTACTATATACAGCCTTTGGGAATGTAGCGGTAAAGTATTCTATCCCTGTGTTATCCCAAATTGGAGCACAGATGAATGTCAGCTTGATAAAGCACATTATCTTCAGATAGTTTTTTTTTTTTATCCTAAAAGTTAAAATCCCTGGCTTTTTAATACTCACAATTATAAAAACTGATATTTTTATCCAAATAAAGAATGCCATTAACAAATTAATGTAATCTTTGTTTATACAAGGAATACAAAATATTTAGAAAGTGCCATAACAATATTTTTGAAAAGTAAGGTAAAAATATTATCCTTTCTGTTATTTGCTAGAAGTGAGAAAAGTAACTTGATGCCATAAGAGAGTGCAAGGTCAATGGAGATTGACTCATTTGTATAATCCAGGGATTTTAAAATGTTTTTTCTTTCATTGCTACAGCAACATCTCTGGTATGAGAACACTAATGTATTACTTCTTAAATGATCTGTTATTAAATCACAATAATGATATTTCTTTTATTTTGTCAATAGTAGGTTTCTATTTGAAATGTAGTTGAGGTCAGTTAAGGAAAAATAACTAAGCTAAGACAGGACATTTTTGAGAATTCAGGAAAAGTGTTTCCACATTAGCCTGAAGAGAGCTCATTCTGGTCCCTTTTTAATGTAATTTCTGTTCTGGGAATTTAAGTTATTGAGGAGTCACTAAGCTGGCACACAGAAATCCTACTAGCAGCACTACTCTGGAGAGTGCAGCTCAGGTACTTTAAAAATGACACAAATCATAAGAAAGAGAATCCAGGCTCATTCATCTGATTTTAACAGATGAAACAAAGACCAGATTCCTAGGAATTTGCGTAATTTTTACTTGGTGCTCACTCAGGCCAGTTCCCATGGGCCGTAGCGTGGATAAAATAGGACAAGACCTCACATTTGGCTTAGAAGCATTTGTAATGTTGTGTACCATGGTCTGAGATGGCTGTCTCTTTGAATAATATCAATGTTCTACATGCTTTTGAATGTCCATGTTTGTGCTCAGTACCACAAGTTTACAAATTTGTAGTAATGTTCTAAACATTACTCACTCTGCGAGAAAGAGGAGAAATCCAATGTACTTTGTACATAACAGATAGCAGGAGTGGTTGTTATTCTGGATATTTTGAGTCAAAGAACAGAATGATGAGTTTCAGTTTCATGAGCAGTCTTAAGTACAGAAATGTAATACAGTAGTTCTATGGGTATAAGTGGATGGAAATAACAGTAACAATGTTTGTGACTGTCCTAAATCAGCATAAATCTGAGAGTCAGCATAGAAAAGCAGACCTGTCAAATGCCATAATTTGATGGTAAACACTTTTAGCATGCTAAGAGAAATATTTCCTCCTGTTCATACCTCTTCAAGAAAATGAGACTGATCCCCATGAAATGTTGGGCCTCACTGATAAGGTCTTTCAATTCCTTATAGCTGAACTGCAAGTTGAATATTTCACGCAGTGCAACTTTTGATTTGGTAGATTAACTTATAACTTTTGTTGCCTTTCTCATAGCCATGGGTAGCTATCTAAAGGAATAGATTTTCCTATAATAAAATCAGGATGGACAGGCATAGGACTGTCAAGATTCCCTAAGCAGTCCTCAAGCATTTTGCATAGGTTCTTCTCTACTTCTACTGCAACATTTTAAACAGACAGAAAATCTCTCTTATGAACCAACACTCTATGAGTTTTTCTATTCCTTTCCACAAAAGAAAAAGTGTGTGTTACGTTGTAAAATTATGCTGGAGGCATGAGATACTCCAAGGGCAAAACTAAATCTTAACTACTTTATCAATTTTAATGTAGAGATCTACAAATCTGTTCTTTAAATCAAAAATAAGAAAATCTAAACCTAGAATTTTAGTAAAGAATCCACTTGTAGAACTAGAATATTTTTACTTTGTATCCAAAGCATTGCCAAGCTTTTATACAAATAAAAGATATCTAAAAACTTCATGGGAATATTACAAGCAGCCAGCATCCAATCATAACTATTCTCTCACATTCTTAATTACTAGAAGCCATACTCTGATTTTTAACTTCACAAAGGAAGAAGTTTCTCCCAATAGCTTCTAAACTCTAGAAGACATGAGGTTTCTAATATAGTATAAATAGAATGCCCCATTTAGCTGTGTTTCTACCCAGCCTACTGTTAAACCAGAAGATCATCAAGGATACATTATACATGAACTTTTATTTCACAACATTTAAAGTTTCTCTGTGTATGCAAAGAAATGCTATTTCAATCAAAATGCTGATAGCCTTCAGGTTGGAAATTATGCTTTCTTGAAAGGCATCTGGATTTTAAAAAGTAATAAAGGTCAAAAAAACCCCAAGACAACTTATTAAAACTAGCTAGCTGTCTGCCTATCGAATTGCAAATACAAATGGAGCATCTTCAGTGACTGCAATTCTAGAAACTTTAACTTTTTTCTCTTGCAAATAGGTCACTTCTTGGCCCTGTGATTTTTTATCTATATGTAAGTAACTTGCAACACAATGAACACCACACATCATCTCCAGTAAAATATACAGTAACACAAATAATGTGAGCAGGTAAATGAGCAGGTTTGATCCCCGCTATAGAACAATTATGATTGCTTAGTAAAGTGTGAATAGGAAAAGAAGGAAAACAAATATTAGCATGGACAAAAATGATATTATATGTATATGAATAAAGAATTAATGCATTCTTAAGGGATCTTATACTAGATTCTGGGTTAAAATAACTCTGCAAAGTGCTGTGGGACTGTGGCTGGGTTGAACTTAACCTTCCTGTAACCAACTTTTCTAATGTACATATACAGGGAGGACTTTCACTACTTAGTCAGTAGAGCACTTCTGCCCAAGACACAACCAATTTTGGAATAGTCTGTTTAGCTCTGCTGAAACTGTCATCTAGGAGATCTCTGACAAAACAGAGAGGTCTCAGAGTACATTTGAGAAAACAATTACAATAATGAAAACATCTTCTGAGCAATTCAGAGAGTCCAACATATCTTATCAAAGGAGAAAATTAATGGAGAAGAGACTCAGTCACACTCTTTGCCCTCGATCCACTTCCCTTTTGGGAGGCGGTACGAATGCTTGCGCGCCCGGACCGCGACATCCTGTAAAGATCTATACAGTTTATATAAAGTTCTATACAGTTTATATAATGTATTTTCCCATCCAGCAAACAAAGGTAAAATAAGATCCCATGACTGGCAAGTTGATGACAGACAAGTTTGCTCTAGGAGTGTAGTGAAATCTTCTAACTGAAGGAAATCAGAAGCACTTATCCAGTATTACTTTTGAGTCTCACCACTTGATGTTTTAAAATCAATTTTGTAAGTTTTCCTGAAATTTCCTTTTTAGAGGATTGTTTAATAACATTATGTTTTTTGCAAACTAATAATCTACAGATGACTTAACAGATAACTAGTGCTTTTAATATCAGAGAGTAAATTAATTCAGTGAATGATTCAGAGAAAATACAATGCTAATTCACCAATACCCTAAGTGAAAAAGATTACCATTATAAACCTCTATTTCATTAACAGATCCATTATTTAAGCACATTTGTGCAAAACCTCCTAAATGAAGATTCATTTATTTTTTGTCAAGAAGTCTAATTTTTTTATTCATGAGTCCTCAGTTCTTTAAAAAATAGTATCCATTGTAATTTCATTATTTGGGAAGGCAATCCTGTCTATTCAGGCTTTATTTTTGTTTAAATGTAGTAGGATGTGGACTAAAGATATTTTAAACAACAACATCTTCTATCCTTTAGCAGGCACTCATTCACTTTTAAACCACAGGTGTCTGTGATCGTGCACTAAAGCACCATGATTAAAACATGGAATGCTGGATATATTTAACAAGTTCAATTTTGCTTGCTGGTTAAAGATTGAGAGACCAAAAGATGGAGCCTATTAACAATACTGTATGTAGAAAGAGAAATCACTGCAGACTGAAGCACATCCCACTGGGGGCCTAACAAGCACCTGCCATTTCCAAGCGGTGAGAGATCAATCAGTCCCTGTATGCAGCAAGCTGACCTGCCAAAAGCTGAGCCACAAGGGGGAGAGAAGAAAAATGATCAATTCCCCAAATTCTGTCCTCTGCAGTAATAAAACACTGTGCTCTAAACACACTGTCTTTGCTGTTGTGATATCTTAGTCAAGTTCAAAATCTGCAGTGAAACTCAAGTCTGATATACAGAAAGAAAGGTATCCAAAGTGTATTACAAAACAAATTCTCTCTGTTGTTATTGTGTAAATTCCGTCACATTACAAATAAAATAGTTTTCAAAGTTACAGTTGTGAAGTACAACTGATTTTTGCTCTCATGTGCAAGACTGCAGTTTAAGTTTTGCAGACTTCAGTTCGTTGCTTATTTGATTTCCCTGGCAGTTGAGGACTGAATTGGCCAATAAAAGAGTAAAACATACTAAAAATTTACCAAACACAATAGTGGCAACGGCAAATGATAACAAGAGACTTGGAACTTGGTATTTGTCTACTTTCTAGAAAGTATAGTTATCAACATCACTATAAAGTCCACTTATTATCAAGCAGAAGAATAATCAAAGAATGTTGCACATAATTCTAGGTCCTACGAAAACTCCAGGCTGTTACTGGCTTGGGTCAGTGCCTGGGCACATGGATACACTTATATGTTAAGGTAAGGAAAGCCAACCTCAATGTGCAAAGATCAGAAACCATTAAAAAAAAGCTTTAGACTTTACTACTCTTTCCTAGATAATCAAGGACTCAAATACAGCCTAAAAAGTGACAAGACAAAACAAATTTGCCTGGAATGCTAGGAAAAGTACTGAGACCTTGCACTGCGTATGTGATTAGCTAGAATCTTTTAGTACTTTCATGTTCTCTCCCAAGTGTTCTAAAGCCACTTTCCCACAACATTAAGTGTGATTTTTCATTTCAGCTATGGAGCAGTGGTACAGTAGTAAATAATACAAGATAGGAATCTGTTTGGTTAAAAAAAAAAAAAAAGATGAGCCTTACTAGAGGCTATTTATTTGCATTTACTCTTCACTACTGTTATGAAGAATTATTATTGCAATGAAAACCCTCATTTAAAAATTTCAAAAGCTGTCTTTTGATGTAACTTCAGAAGTTCAGACTGGCAAAAATGAAAAATAAATAGACCAGTAAAACTACTAAAAATAATGTAGTATTTTTTTATTAGTCGATTAAAAAAATACTTCTGTTTGAAACCAAATGGGAAACAAATGGTCTGATCTTCAGAAAAAAAAAATGTTTCTCATTCAGTTAAGTAATTGTTCCAGAACTGTTCATCCTTGCACAAATTTTATCTTTGAAATATTATCAAAATAACTATCTGCAGAGGTTAACCTCTAAGCAGGTGACTCCAGTGTTATCTCAAGAGATCCAAAGATGCCTATAACTTTTCCATCAAATTTGCAGAAGAAAAAGCATGAGTTTTATCATATATAGTCAGGCTTTTAAATAGCTTGTTCAGTTCTCCTGTTCCTGCTTTAGTCTGTTCTCTGGGACTGCATTTAGGTTTCAGCAAATCCATCTCCCCATTGGTTTTGCCCCTCAAATACTTTTGTTGATATATTTAATTTTAATATCATACCTGCAGTTGCCTTACAGAGAAAAACACCACATGACACCGTGTGGACTGTGCCGCTCATCAGACTGAGGTCAAGTTCTGACTTCATTGAAGTGAGCAGGAAGACTTCTATTGATTTCAGTAGAATCATGGCTTAGCACACAGACTCTACAGCATACATCTCTAGGGTCTGCACCATAAATCCTGTTATCATTTAGTGACTTGAACAAGTTCAGTACATTAACATTCAGTAAATTAAACTGTACATAAAAAATATATATTTTAGTCGATGGCTATGTAGACAATTTTAAGCATATAATGAAAACAAGCACTTGATAAAAATTAAAAAGAAAAAAAAATCAAAAAACCCCAACAGAACAGCATATATGAGGAGGCAAGCTGAAAATAATTTCTTTCACACAAAACAGGATACAATTCAATTTGTTCTATAATGTGTGGCATACACATTATATAAATTAAATACTAAATAAAAAGCAAGAGATTCTGTCATTTTGGCCTTCACCAAACAATATACCCTGTACCCTCTAATATACTGTGTGAGAGCTAAGTAGACAAGTGCTGAACAATGTTGCAGTCTTTAGTGATTGCTTCTTTTAAAAAAAAATTATTTCAGGATGACATAATTTACTAGCAAGTTCTGTATATTAATTGTGTCACTTGGGCTTACTGTGCTACAATGCCTATAGGAGAGATTCAAAGGTATAGCTGTGCAATAATACTCAAAACACAGATTGAATTACTCTCTTTCTAGGAATCATTATAATTACATTAATAGCAGGCTAAATTAAATTATACCTAAAGTAATATCTAGATATTTTACATCAAGACAGCATTTTTACATCATCTAATATCTAGCTTTGCCTAATCCTGAAAGAATTTATACTCTCTATCCATCTCTCAGTTTGATCTCATCTTTCCCTGTATTGTTACATTAAATTCCAATACGTGTGCACTGATACTGATACATAGGGAAGCCTGTATTCTGGGGAGAATCCCGACTTTCTTTTGCCTAAGTTTCTCTATGATCTATTGTGCCTAATCTAAATTCCACTTAACTCCTCAGAAAAACTGCAAATATTTTTATGGTCAGTTACAATCTGGAAAGGAATGGAAACCACAGTGTTTTACTCCTTGGTAGCAACCTAATGGCTATCATCCATATTCTGTGTAATACATATATAAAACTTTACATTCACAGCATGAAACATACTGAAAAGTTTCCAAGAGTTTAGCTTAGAAGTAAATATTAATTCTCAGGTATTTTTAAAGCATGACCATGGGTTTTTCATGGATCATCAGCAAGCACATTGTCCAGCTTATGCTGAAAAGGACTTCTGTTATAATTGCAGAAGAAATATTTTAAAACACTACTTTGCTAAACAAATTATAAGGGCTCCTCTGAGTATTCATAATATATGTTTACCAAGTATTTTAATTAAAACACATATCTCTGTGGTTAACTTGAAACCTGTATTTCAATCTCGTTGTTTTATTATGATTTTCAAGTTTCCTGTATCACATACACATACATTTTGAAAAACAAACATAAATAAAATATGACAAAATAAACACTGATTAGAACAGTTTAGAACTTCATTAACATATCCAATTTACATGGTGTAAATCTGTTAACATCTGCAGTGATATAAAATCCCCAGCGTCTTTCACATCATGAAGATGAAAGCAGACTTTTTTATTTTTTCTCTTTTGGTACAATAAATAAAACTGTATTTCTTTTATTTCACATTTAATGACAAGCCAATGGGTATCATTACAGTGTACTAATACAGAACATAAAAAGGGAGAAGATGGAAATATGATCCTGAGCAGATCAGATAAGTTCAGTTCTGTTAGCCCAGGACCTAGAACAAGAAATTACCTCCATCAGACAGTTATTAATTGTTTTGGGAGGCTCCAAGATAAAAAAACCCTAGACTACAGCATCACCTCCCTTGGCATTTTTCTCATTTCTTCATTTCTGTCACTGAAACAGAACAGTGGAAATTTAAACAAGGAACAATATATTAAAGCTGAGGAAAAATATATACTTGTGCACATTGACATGCAGATTTTGAAACCATCACTGTGGATTTTTCTTGACCCTTCTTAAATCCCTGTTTACTTAGATGGACATTGTTGTTTGGTTATATTTTAAATGTCAAAATGTTTCTTGGAATCTTAACAAGAAAATAATAAAAACCTACCAGAAAGTTACCTTTATTCTAAAGGTTTCCAACTGTTGGTGTAAAATGCAATTATATTACAATTATAGTCACAGTGTGCTTGCACAAAGGTGCAAGAAGTGCCTCCCATTTTAGCTTATTCAAACCCTAAACAGGAAAGCCTAGACTAATATGCAACAGTCAGATTTTTGCTTCAGTTGAACTGTTTTACTCAATGCCCATTTGCATGAATAAATCAAATACCGCAGTCTTTATTCAGGCTGAAAAAGCACCTGTACTCTTCCTCTACTGATAGTGGAGTGTACAACTTGCCTAACAGTAGCAGATCTGCGTTTTGAAATTATGTCCCTCTGAAGTTTTTTTAAACAGATAATTTAGATCCACTTCATGTCTGTAGAGGTTTATCCAACAAAATGTTGTCTTTAAAAACCACTCTACTCTGCAAAGTCCTACAGACAAATAACTGTTGACAAGCTCTTTAATTTGCAGTTCTTTATTTACATAGACCTACTGTGGCAGAAACCTATTAGCCACAAAGTTTTTTGCCTCTTTGCTTTTTTTCCTTGTCCGCATCCTTTGCCCCAGGCATCCCTCTGCTTCACAAAGAGCGAAGGAAATTCCTGTTTGTATTTCAGAAAATTTGAATGCAAAAAGTTACGCATTTGCAAGCTTCCAAAATCAACAAAGCCAGTGAACCAATAAGGAGCACTCAGATTCAGGAATCTGCAGCTAAATTGCTAAGACCATCAGCTCCTAACCTTTGCAAACGAGTTTCGAAACCAAAAAGACCAGACACACTTTGTACCAAACCACTTTTCCCTGGTCTGCTCCAGCTGTCAGCACTGTACTGGTAGCCACTGGACTGGATGTTGAGCAGATACTGATTTTTCTGTTGTTTCACTGTCTGCCTGCCTTCCTCTTCCACTCAGGTGAAACAATCTCTCCCTCCCCTGCCATCATCTCTGTCCCAGTCATCTCCTCCCCTTTCCATGTGTATATTCCACACCCTATCCCACACAGTTCCCAGGTGAAGAGCTATTACTATACATTATTATTTCCTACAAAGTAAATATATCCAATTCTCAGATCAGTCTGAAATCCAGCTTATTACTGGCAAAAAAAAAAAGTTCTTTTTTGATCACTTATCCTTTGTAACTCATGTTTCAGAAACATCAACTACTTTTCCACGGACAAAAATGAAATGCACGTAAAACCTAATTTTAATGTGAATGTATCATTTCCCACATATATTAACATGAGCCCTAGTCCCAGGGCTCTTCAAACTCTTGCTTATTTGCTCTCATTACAGTGTATTACTAATGCCATCTAAGATACATACTTCCTTCTTATTTTAACATGTACTTTTACTATGATGATGAGTCCTTTAGCTTTATTATGCATTACTTTGAAAATTTTACATCCAAAAAATTAACAGCAATACAATCTCCATTGCTAACAGCAGGCTGCTTTCCACCACTCAGAATGAGAAAGATAGCTTCACCACAGCAAAGAAAGTAGCAAAAATAGCTTTTTTACGAATGGAACTATAGCTGCTCTACTTCTCATATAGGTTATGTATTTCTTATGCTTTCTGCATTCTTTATGTTCATGCCAAGTTAAAAGGGATTGTTTTCATAGGTCTGTGAAAGACAAATCATTTCCCCTAGATAGATCAAACTGCTCCTGGGACCAAGTCCAATAAGCCATCTTGCTCAAGCTCTAGGAGAGGCAGGGTACTGCAAGAACAGCAGCTCCTTTGAGGTCACTGCATCACTGCCCTGCATGAGCATCTAACCCAAATGATCCAAGGACTCAGGGGGCAGGGTTCAAGATGGCAATGCTCATGCAATCCCAACCAACTAGGCAATAAGCCAGGCCAACCAGAGCATCAACAAATGTTTCTTAGCTGCCTTTCATGATGAAAGCCAGAAGGCCAACCACCTCACAGGTGTGTATGGCTAGGGTGGATCCTCTTGCATCCTTCTAGGGAAACCTTCTTGCTCAGTTAAGTCTCTGAAATGCCTGTAGATCAACACATGCAGCATGGGGAATAAACAGGAAGAACTAGAGATCTGAGTGCAGTCACAGGACCATGATCTCATTGCAATTACAGAGACATGGTGGGATGGCTTGCATGGCTGGAATGTGGTCATGGATGACTATGTATTTTTTAGGAAAGACGGGTCAGCAAGGTGAGGTGGTGGAGATTCTCTTTATGTGAGAGAGCAACTGGAATGTGTCGAGCTCTGCCTAAGTGGGGATGAAGACCGTGTTGAAAGTCTATGGGTAAGAACTAAGGGGCAAGCTAATATGGGTGACACTGTTGTGGGGGTTTACTACCAGTAAAGCTGCTGCCACAGCTTCTGGAGAAACTCAAATGGAAGAAGGAAGTTTACAGTATGTGGTAAAATGGACTGGCCACTTGGAAGGAATATAGGAACATTGCCAGAGTATGTAGGGATGCAATGAGGAAGGCTAAGAGCCTCTTGGAATTAAATCTGGCAAAAAAATGTAAAAGACAAGAAGGGCTTCTTCAAGTACATCAGTAGGAAGACAAGGGAAAATGTGGGCCCATGGCTGAATAAGGTGGGTGCCTTTTTGACGGGGGATACAGAGAAGACAGAGTTACTGAATGCCTTCTTTGGTTCAGTACTTACTGCTAAGACTGGCCCTCAGGAATCCCGGTCTCTGGAAGCAAAAGAGAATGCCTGGAGAAAGGAATACCTTCCCTTGGTCAAGGAGGATCAGGTTAGAGATCATTTAGGCAAATGGGCCCCTATGGGATCCACCCATGAGTGCTGAGGGAGCTGGATGATTGCTAAGTCACTCTCCATCATTTTTGAAAGGTCATGGAGAACAGGAGTGGTGCCTGAGGACTGCAGGAAAGTCAGTGTCACTCCAGTCTTCCAAAGGGGCAAGAACGAGGACCCAGGATATTACAGGCTAGTCAGCCTCACCTCCATCCCTGGAAAAGTGATAGAACAGCTCATTCTGGAGGTCATGTATAAGCACGTGGAGGAAAAGAAGGTTATCAGGAGTAGTCAGCATGGATTCACCAAGGGGAAAGCATGCCTAACTAATCTGATAGCCTTCTATGATGGTGTGACTAGCTTGGTAGATGAGGGGAGAGCAGTGGATGTTGTCTGACTTGACTTCAGCAAGGCTTTTGGCACTGTTTCCCACAGCATCCTCATAGGTAAGCTTAGGAAGTGTGGGTTAGATGAGTGGACAGTGACATGGATGGAGAACGGCCTGAAAAACAGAGCTCAGAGGGTTCTGATCAGCGGTGCAGAGTCCTGAAGGGGCAAAGTGCACCGTCAGCAAGTTTGCTGACACACCAGAAGGCTGTGCTGCCATCCAGCATGACCCGGACAGGCTGGAGAGTTGGGTGGATGGGAATGTAATGAAGTTCAACAAGGACAAGTGTAGAGTCCTGCACCTGGGGAGGAATAATCCCATGCACCTCTACAGGTTAGGGGTCAACTTGGTGGAAAAGAGCTCCATGGAGAAGGACCTGGGAGTTCTGGTGGAAAACAAGTTCACCACGAGCCAGCGGTGTGCTCTTGTGGCCAAGAAGGCCAACGGTCTCCATAGCGCATTAAGAAGAGTGTGATCATCAGGTCACGGGAGGTTCTCCTTGCCCTCTACTCTGCCCTAGTGAGGCCATATCTGGAGTACTGTGCTCAGTTATGGGCTCCCCAGTTCAAGAAAGACAGGGAACTACTGTAACTACAACCCTCCAGTGGAGGGCTGCAAAGGGTATCATGAGACTGGCACACATGAGGAAAGGCTAAGAGTACTGGGTCTGTTTAGCCTGGAGAACAGAAGACTGACAGGGGATCTTATCAAGGTTTATAAATATCTGAAGGGTGCGTGTCAGGAGGATGAGGCCAATCTCTTTTCAGTAGTGCCCAGTGATAAGGCGTAATGGACACCAACTGGAACACCAGAAATTTCACTTAAACATAAAGAGAAACTTGCAAGTTGCATCAGGGGAGGTTTAGATTAGATATTAGGAAGAAATTCTTTACTGAGAGTGTGGTTGGGCACTGAACAGACTGGCCAGGGAGATGGTGGAGTCACCATCCCTGGAGGTGTTTAAAAAAGTAGATGTAGCATTTGAGGCTACGGTCTAGTGCTAGAGAGATGTCAGGATGAAGGTTGGACTTGATGATCCTGGTGGTCCTTTCCAACCATAATGATTCTATGATTCTTTACTGTGAGGGTGATGGAGACTAGAACAGGCTGCCCAGAGAAGTTGTGGAGTCTCCTTTTCTGGAAACTTTTAAAACCTGCCTGGACAGGTTCCTATGCAACCTGATCTATTCAAACTGGCTTTAGCAAGTGGATTGGACTAGATGACCCCCAGAGGTCCCTTCCAATCACTACCATTCTGTGATTCTGTGGTTCTGTTACTAGCCACACACTGTAGATGAAAACTCTCTGATTAACCTTTATCAGGGCTGTGCTATCTTCAGAGGACTCATGAGTGTTAATGAAATTAGTAATGTTTAAGATGTTATTCATGATAAAGCAGTAAGGAGGCTCTACGGCAAGACCTTAACTGAAGCAATACTAGATGTCTGTCTGTAAGACAATAACAATCTCATCTGAAGCCTGTCTGAAAGCTGGCAGATGATACTGCAGGGTTTACATTGCTGTAAGGCAATGTAAGATTTTCTAGGAAACTTTCATGAAGATTTTTCCAGAAAACTTTTAGGATCGCATTGGCATGTATGTAGTTCTATTAATACTTTTTGTATTAATATATTATTACTTTATGCCCCTTTCCAAACCCTCAGCCCATTTCCTGTTTCTCTCACCTGCACCATGGAGTCCTTTCTAGGGGTCAGGTGCAGGAAAGTATATCATATCATGGTGGCAATTTTATAATAAGAGCTATGGGAAAATTCCTGGAGCTGAGGCACAGTTGGACTAAAATATTCTATTGAAATATATACTATAAACACTTCAAACATAGACATAAGCCCTGGTTTAGGGGGTTAATAATCTTTGCTGCAGTTATCTTATTCTTTCATCTTTTTCTCTTTATTGGCTCCTAATGGAATACTATTTTTAAAGGAGATTTTTCAAGAATTCATAGTACACAAAGATAGTATCAGAGATTTCAGAAATATAACCCATTAGTTTCTTTCTGCACTGATATTAGGCCAGCTAAGAATAACCCACTTTGAAACAACTTGTGAACAATATTATCTCTGTCTTAGGGGCTTTTGCAGAACTCAGTTTTATTTTTATGGCTGTTGTTCATTTACTGTAAAGGTTAAAGATCTTTTGAAGTGTTTGATTATTCATAAACAGACCTTTTTTACACATATTATGAAGAAAAAAGAAACAAAAGCCAAACAGCCGGAAATTATAACCAGAACATAAAGAAGCAAAAGAATAAAGAGAACATCAAAGATGGCGCTGAGAATATGGTTTAGTGGTGACCTGGAGTGCTGGGTTTACGGTTGGACTTGATGATCTTGGAGATCTCTTCCAACCTAAACAATTCTATGATTACCAAATCCTTTGCTGCAATTCAGTTGTTACTGTCAGTATATTCTAGCAGTGAAAACCCCAGAGTTTTCTTACATTATACAGTACAGTTAGTATTAAATGGTGCAATGTGATTAATATACATACTTAGTGCTGGTCAACAGAATATTACTGAACCAAGCTCAATAAATTCTGCTCTTTCATGTCTAGTAAGACTCAGGAAACACCATCACCATCAGTAAATAAGGTAAGAGAATGGGCTTTCAGTTCTGCCTTCATGGAAAAGGTAAAAACAAAGGGAAAAAGAATTATCAGTAATTCATAGATTAACAGAATGGTTTAAATAGGGAGGGACCTTTAATGGTTATCTGGTTCAATCCCCTTGCAGTGAGCAGCGATGTCTTGCCACATTATCGTCTCATTCACACATGACGTGTTTGAAACTGCTCCTACACTGCTGAGAAAAGGTCATACAAAGTCCATGATCACTTCTGCTTCACTTGCTGGCTGCCCTGGAAGCACTGGCCATGTGTAAAGGTCAAGTTTTCTATGGCTAGACCACATCACAGGCCAGACCCAGCATTGGAGGAGCAGAATATAGCTAACTCCTGAGCCTCTCAGGTCTATGGAAGATGCCCTCACGCAAAGAAGTATGTTACAGACAAAGGTATATATTCCTGACATAATTATTGTCTACCTCTGCATTTATAAGTAGGCACAAAACTATCATTGAAAAGCAAATTTCATCTTATGAGGTATATTTGAGAATATTCTCCTCTCTGAATATGGAATTAGGGGCTATTCTTGGACTAATGTACAGAGAATTCAATGCAATTTTATTAATGCAGCATGCTGACAACTTAGAATTTGTACCAAGAATTCATAGTTGATGCTGTAGTCAATACAGTACAATATGTCTTCAGTGTTGTTGATGCTAGCAAAAAAATCTCACAACCTGTATATAATTTGTGAGTAGAGCTGTGCCTGCACCAAGACCTCATTGCAAAGAAGAAAAAAAAAGAGAAAGAAAAAGAAAGAAAAAAAAAAGTAGGAATTATTTATAATACTCCTGGGATCTCCATTATATCTTTCCAATGCATCATTTTGTCAGCAAAGCTGTGACAACTTTGGACTTTAAAAACATGTGATACATACAAAATCGATCAATAAAAATCAGTCTGAAAACATCAACAGGAGCACACTAACTTTATTACTTAACACTCCTAACCTGGTTTCTGATCATGAGGTTTTTCAAACTATTGAGTCTGCAGACCACTTTCAAGTAAATTGGATAGAGATCTCAAAAACACTAAGTCTCTAAATGTTTGAAAGGTTGGCAATAGGACAGAGTAATGACAAATTAATGCTTATTGATGCTCCTAATGTGGGAAGGGCTGCAGCTTGATGGGTCAGTCAGCAAAAACAACTTGCTCTTCCTGCCAGCGTACCAAAAATAATGGTATCCACAGGATTTTGTATGAGGGAAGGAGCACAGGATACAGTAGGGTAGGGAGGAAGGGGGCACAGAAGAGAGCTAGAGACATTTGCAGATGCTGAGAAGTGCTGAGGATCCTGGAGTACTGGTGACATGAAAGAAAAC
This sequence comes from Coracias cyanogaster, assembly GCA_033124195.1. Lineage (NCBI taxonomy): Eukaryota > Metazoa > Chordata > Aves > Coraciiformes > Coraciidae > Coracias > Coracias cyanogaster. The sequence continues at coordinate 9,253 of JAVSBS010018566.1, read as the reverse complement.
AAGTCAGGATTGCAGGGAATAAAGAATACTGCTTCATTAGTCCCACAGTTCACAGGAGAACCTTACAATTAAAACACCATACACTTGAATTTGTAATGTAATATATAGATATAAAAATATCTTTTACATCTGGTAACTGCAAATAAGTGTGGTTTCTTTTTTTTTTTTTAAGAACATCAATCACTAGCGTGCTTAAAACATTCGCGCCAAGTTGTATAATATAGGA